>PVHY01013260.1:0-41911 GCA_004024945.1 Uropsilus gracilis
AAAAGCCTTGAGGAAAGTCAAAACAAGCTAAGCACCAAAATGAAGCTCACAACTATGAACAGGAGGGAAAGGGGGGGAAGGGAGGGGAGGAGGGGGGGCAAACCCTTGAGATTACAAAGTTGTGAAATTTATATATAAATAAAGAAAAAGAAAAAAAGAAAAAAGTGTGTGACTCAGGATTTTGGTTTCAAGTGCAAAAACTTTTCATTTTTCATGTTGAATATGTGATTAACTGTACTTTAATTATCTCTCAATACAGTGAAAAACAAGTTGAAAAAACACAAAATAGAAAATGTAATTTTAAGGTGATAAAAATACAATATTGATATTGAGAAAGCAAATACATGTTCAGAAAATGGAGGGGTTACAAAAATATAAACTGTGATGAGTAAATATTTGGTGAACTTAGAGAAATAAGTTAATTTCAAAATAAAGTGACAATCTTCACAGACCAACAATTGTTTAAGAAATTACAAAGGCAATTAAATGTCAATTATTTAGAAGAATGTCTGACCTAGGTAATTTTCATAGCTGAATTCTATGACCATCGTAAAATGGAAATTTGATGTTAAACTATTTCAGATTATGGAAATAATGGTAAGAATTCCAATTTATTTTAGATACCTGGCATTATCCAATCCCAGTGAAGTAAGCATACAATTTTAGATAACTTTAAATACAAACAAATCCAAGTATATTTTAAAAATTGCTCAAGTGCAGAAACGAAAACCTTCTGTTCTTTCCCATGAAGATCTGTTTGACCCCATGGCTCTTTTTCCTCATTTATTGTGCGACTGGGAGATTTCTATGTCCTTTTTATTCCCATTCACAAATGAGGAGCAAATCTGAAAGCTTGTATTAAGGAATTACATGAACAACACTAGGAGAATGAGAATAAACAAATGGAAATACAATGCCTATGAATTGATTTTATTTTTCATGTGAATAGGTGAAAATAGTTGATTATGGCCATTAATTTACACAAGGTATGATAGTAAAGGTTACTCATTTCTCAGTAGTAAGATATGTGCTTGTCTTATTTAAGAATGAAGACTGGGTCATGCAGATTTCTGCTTACATTTTAGCTGTATCTGTATCTTTATGTATCCACATTTATATGCATAGATTAAGGATACATGTGCCTATTTCTACAAAAGTAAAGCAAATAAATAAAGTTATATTATTTTCCAGTGCAGGCAGATCACAGATTTTATCATGAATGTAGTTGCAGGTCAATTTCCATCTTGGTTTGCAGTCTACCTAGAAAACTCTCTTCCATGGAGTAGGGGATAGAGACAGGTCAGGAATTACCTTCTCTCTTATGGAGTAGTTCTATGCTCTTTTCTGTAGAGAATTAAATATAGTCTTGGTATAATCTCTCAAGTAACTTCTCCCTCCTGCTTGTCTATCTACCCAAGAATGAGAAATTCATTCATGTTGAGGTCAGAACAATTGAAATGTTGAAGTGCATGTAATATCTAAATACAGTTTGTGTATGATATCAACCAGGGAATAAATGCATAAAAAAACCCAGCTATTTTGTTTTGAGCTTTTAAAAAAAGTTTTAATATTTTCTTTATGAAGCATAATTTTTCCTATATCAGGCTTAGGACTTGATGATCCTATCTGCAACTTAATTTTCATATGAAGGATGCAGTAAAGTATCAAATAAAATCTCTAGAAGATTGACTACCTAAAGTAATTATTACAGGAGTTGAAATTTTAATTCCAGCCTATCCCTAACTGCTGTGACTTGGAGTAGTTATTTCTTCAAGCCTTGGGTTTCTACCCTTTAATGGGGATAATGATAGTATCCATGATATAGGTTAAAGCTAAGTATTAAATCAAATAGGCCAGTGTACTCAGTGCAATGCCTAACACATCATAAGCAATCTATAAATGTTAATTGTTATCATCATCATCATCATCATCATCATCATCATCATATTTCTGTCCACTTGACTCTTTCCATTGCAAAGAAATTTTCTTTAGTCTTTTTGCAAAGAAACCAAAGTCCTTGTTAGCTCACCTCATCAAGAATCCATTAATAATGTGGATAGACAGCTACGTGTCTCATAGCCAGAGATCCAAATTACCAATATCCAGCTTGTCCAAGCAAGAGTATAAGTCAGCAGGTTGAATTTTTTCCATACTTCAGCTTGTGACTTAGAGCATCTGAGATCCTCTAGCAGCTTCAGCGGAAACTCGAGTTTAGCTGATTTTTAAAAAATATATGTAAGCAGCTCTCCAATGATGAAAGAATGTCAAAAATATATTCTGAGGTAGATTTTTGTGTAGGAAGTAACAGAAAATGTGAATATATTCATAATCTGAATTCACATCTTTCCTAATCATCATCTAGTAAGGAGACATAAATATATATTTATTTATGAATTCTCATACTGCATGTGCTATGCATAAAACTTAAAGGAAAGAATAGAATTTCAAAAATATAATTGATTTTAAATATGTATACATGCATTTCTCTGGCTAATCAAAGTCCATTTGGGATCATGAGCAGAGATGTTGATCCACTAAATTGTGAGTGCTTTTTCAATGTTCTTGACTCCAAATCTCTTTTTCTTCCTCTATGCCTCAAAATTACCATTTTCTCACCTATCCTTTGCATCTTGTCTGGGTGTGCTTTAATATATTAAAGTTGTAAGATTTCACATGCCCCCACCCCCAACATATCACCAGGAGACATTTTGTGTATTTGTCCAACTTATAACAATTCCATTTTCTCCAGCAACTGCCTTTCTATTAGAAAATTTCTTCAGTATCATCCTTGTCACATATAAATCATCCTCCTTGCACAGGGCACTTGAAGCTAGGCTGAGCACTTGATTGAAGCTGATTCAATCAAATCATGAGATTTAGAAGTGGAAATACAAAATCATTCCTGGAGGGTGGGCAAAGAAGAAAACATTAATAAGATTTAACTCAGGAACAGAGACCACCCATGCAAACAGCAGCAGAGAAAACTAGTTAGTAGAGAAGGAAAATCATGAAGACTAAACAAGGCAGAGAAAAAGTATGGCTTGAGTTTCTGACAGCTGCCTACCACCTGGTTCCGGTCTCCTTGATAATCAGCTAGATTCCTGCCTGCAGTTCAGTCACTCCTTTAATCAGTTGGTTACTAGACATATTTTTAAATGCTCACCAGACATTGTATTAATTGTTTTACATACTTCATGTCACTGAATTTTCATCGGAAGGTTAAGCCCAACCAGCTAACCATATAGTAAAACAAAGGTGAATGTTTAATATACTCTGACATCTCAGGAACACTTGGACATTTGATTCGGAGCACTGCACATTTTCAGGTGATATCCCAATTTTATTATGACTCCTCTCAGCTGGGTGAGCTAAAACAAAAGTTCCTATTTATAAAATTCAGTGCTGTAGTCCAAGATTGTACTGGCAAGCAAATGATCATCTCTGGCCATTATTATGACCTACTTAAGGTTTCATGTAATCACTGGGGAATTTTGATGTGGCAAAGAAAATCACAAGGTAGCACAAATATGATTTTTATCTTTTAGTTGTGAAGTATTGATGAGGGAGTTGAGGTGAGTGGTACTTTGTGTATGATGGCAAAAAATAAATCTGACTTACTATTTCCTAACTTTTTGTTTCTGTATAGCATCGTGGTACAAGACCATAAATATCAGTCTCCAAGGAAAATGTATTTTTAGATTATCCTAAATGCAAGATGTGGAGAAATTACAATTTATTCTATGAGTGGTAACTTTTATAAGAGAAAGAATGTGCACATTTAGGTAATAGGTATAAATCACTGGCAGGGCACCATTATTTCTTTTTCACTGAAGAAGCGGAGAGGTATTACATCAAGATATTTAACTTGTATTTGATTTCATTTATTAAATTCCAGCTATCATTATATGAGTTATCGTTAGAAGGAAGACATGAGTGCTGTCATCACTATATTCTCTCTGCTCATTTAGATTTTAATCCCTTGCGTGTCTAGCTGACATCATTGCCTCTGTGTCTTCACGTGATCTTCCCTCTGTTTGTCTGTATCCTAATATCATTTAGAAGCATTTAGAAGTCATATTGGATTAGGATCTACCCATATGACCTCATTTTACCTTAATTATCTATAAAGAACTTATCTCCAAATACATTACAGTCCCATCCCAAGGTAGAGGGGAATAATTTCAACAGAGTGTTCAAGGGACATAATTCAGTCTGTAATGACTCTTGTCTGGCTACTGAATATATGTGCTACAAAGTTTGGACATACTGCGAAAATCATAAGTGACTTGGGAAAAGATGACCAAAAAAAGTAAAAATTCAGTGACTCATGGAAACTTTGGGTGCGATGGAATCTTGAGTACTCATATTCTTGGCTACATACACTTGAATGGGGTGTCTCAGGACATTTTTGTCAGAAAAGGATCTTCAAAGAATCCACGTGAAGGGGAGCTGAGCTGAGGACAGAGATTGGTTTGACATCAGTGGACTTCCAGGCAGGCTCACAGCCCTTCAGAAAATGGGAACCAACTGAAGGAGTCTCCGGGGAATTAATTTCTAATGTTGTTACAATAAGAAAGCGAGCCTTGTGAAAAATGGCAAGGCAAGAAACCCTTTCACTTCTATTTATCAAAAACTATTCAATGAAATGACTATGCAAATAGCAAGCAGTGTGGTGGATTAGGATAGTATTATTAAAGAATTTCAAAACTTTTTAGGTGGTTTTCAAGGAATGTTTTTAGATAAATAAAATGCTACATTGTCTAGTGCAGGCAAAGACCCGCAGGATTTATCATATTATTGAAAGGCAAATAAATGATGGAGAACCTACTATTATGAAAGATTCAATGAGGCTGTAGAGTAAATATACCAATAGAAGCTCTTTTAAAATTATTTGCTAATGTGGGGAAATTATAACCCAAGTCAAAGATTAGTAAATACAATGCATTTTTTAAAAACAAATCAATAGTAATATAATGGGTTCTCCTGGGGTGGTGATGAACTCTTGTTCAAAGAGGAAACTTAAAGAACTTATTGCTTAAAGCTGGAATCTAGTTTTTATTTATGTTTTGTTGGAGAAATTGGAAAAGTTCATTTGTATTGATGTTTTTGCAGAAAAGACAAGAAACAGCAGTAGATCAAAGGCATTTCCTGTATTTTTCGAATATCTGATTCATGCATGTTAAGGCGAGCACCAGAAATTCATTTTCAGATCTTTGTGTGCATCTAAGCATATTATGATTCCACCACAGAGCCCTTATCCTTTCATGTGGTAGTACACTTTGTCCTAGTCAAATCATGTTTAAATTAGGATATATGCAATGGAAGATGCTAGAAAGCATTAGGATCCTTCTTTAATTAATTCTTTATTAATTCTTTAGTTCTCTCATTTGGCAACTTTGTGGGGCAGATATCTGATATTTTGAAGCTGATACTACTGAGGGAAATTCCAGAATTTTGTTTGAAAAAGAGTCAGTTGCAGCTGTGGCTTCCAAACTCCTTTTCTTTTAATTGAATTAACATTGGTTTCCATTTGGCATGTAATTCAGAGGCCTAGGATCACACCTCCTCAGAGCCTTGTCACCACACTACTGCCTCCACCAAGGTACCCACAGACTTCCACTTTAGTTCCTTGTGCCCCAATATCCATTGTGATTTCACACACATCCCCCTCCCTATCTACTAACCTCAAATCCACAGCTGGATTTCTAGGATTTAGAACAGTATGATTCTGAGATGAGCAACACTAATATGTGTGGTATGGCTGGGAGAAGGGGGAGCTGTTATCATAAGAATTTGAAGTGAATTAAAAGTCTTCATTGATTAAACAGTTAAGATAAATGTATACTTTCTGAGAGTAAAATGGCTTCTTAAAAATACTCTCAGTAGTTAGACATGCTCTAGGATTTGATTGCTGAACAATTCAAAGCTCAAGACTTGTGCATTCCTTATGGGAATTTGATGTATTTTAGATAGTTTCCGAGGTTAAAATGTAAAGGGATGATTTTAAAAAATGTTTTTCTGACCTCATTTATGCTGAATTATAATTAGAGATAACACAGGCTGTCATAATATTCTTTTATTAAGATATTGAAATCTGCTGTTGAGTCTTCCTATTGATGTTTGATGGGTGATGTGTTATGATGTGAACAATTAAGGCAATTAGATTCTTCAAGACACGATGTTCTGAGAGCGATTTACCTGTAATCAAGAAAGCATAAGAGCTATTTTTCCTATATTGGACTAACGTGAACAAGTTCATCAATAATATATATTATATATTATAATATATTATATATAACTTATATATAATATATACTGCTTGCAAAATATATCGATGACACTTGTTCTTGTTAGTCATATATATATATTTGTCTTAGATCACAAAAGAGATACCTTCTGTACTTCTTGGTTTATTTCCACACTCTGGATTATTCGTTACCATGTGTCCTAGATAAGCAATTAAAATCTTGTCAACAACACATTGTCCAACCTACACTTGAATGACCTTTGGCAAGTCATTTATCTTTCTGCAGTGCAGTGTCCTTATCTTTCTGGAAAAGGATTAGACAAGGTTTTCAATTGCTGTAAATTCTGACTGGACTTGACTTCAGTTGATCTGAGGACAGTTTGAACATCTCTTTTCTTTCAAGCTACTCATTTCTTTCATCTCTTTTCTTTCAAGCTACTCTCATTGCAAGGGAGGTGAAGAACCACTCAACTATGTTAGCCTTCTTAGATCTACTACTTAAAAATTCCATGACTTTTTTTATATCATGGTAGATCTTAATTTTATTATTTGAGAAAATTAGCAGAATATTGCCATGCTGACTATGGAAGTGAGGGTTGGAATTTCAACACTCTGCCTTCTGTTTAGAGTTCCAAAATCTTACTGTATCTTACTGTATGTCAGGGACATGTGTGGGACTATGGTGAAAGAAAGGATAAGGATGGGAAAGCTGTTTGGGAGAATACCATGTATTCTAAGATATTTTAGGAATATGGAGTGAAAATTGCAATTTTTATAAGAAAGTGGCTCAACCAGTCCTGAACTGCAAGCCTTAGACTCTTCTGATGATGACACTTGGGAAACTGCAAATCCTAGGAATTTTCAGAAATGAAAACAATTTTGAATGAGTACACTGATTTTATTTTTGAATTATGAAAGAATACAGATCTGTAAAAGCAAGGGGGAAATACAGTGTATTAAGAAAAGAAGGCGAAAGTCACATCTTTGCAAACTTATTTGCTCCTTTCCGGAAATAGCCAGTGCTTACACTTTATTATGAATCTTTGCAGATATTTCCTTTACATAATAATCTTATAAAATAGTCATAAAATCAAGATTGTATGATGGTAAATTCTATGATTTATAAATTTTATGAGTTTATGAGATTTAAAAAATTAAGATTAGAATCCTCATAATATAATATTATTCAGTGACTTCCCCCTCATCAGATATATTAAAAGATTATATGACTTATGCTGAACTACATATATGTATTTTATTCCTTTTAAGGTTTAGCATTTTTGTTGAAAGGATGTGCTATAACTTGATAAGTCATTTCTCATGGTGGATATTTTAATAATTTCCACTTCTATGCACCCTTGAAATGTTCAGTAGTGAACATGCTTGCTCACTTATCAACTGGGAAACTCTCTTTAAAGTAGATCTGGTATAAAATTCAAAAGAATATAGGGTTAGATAAATTTCCAAGTTATCCTATGATTTTACTTAGTAAGGCCATGAGGACTGAATTTGTGTCTTGTTGCAACTAGACCAATTTGGGGAATGACTAGTGTTTTAAAGCTTTACCATTTAATATTATTATAGTGTAACTTTAATTTGCATTTAAAAATTATCAGTATTTTTTAATAAAGGACATTTACAAAGATACTCCCACTCACCTACCAACAACAGAAAAATTACCTAAGTTTCTAGTGAGATGGTAATGAAAGAAAACAACTGAAAGGATCTATTGGAGGAATTTAGGCAGAATATAAGCATTAATTTGCATTTTCTAATCAGAAATGCATTTATTTTTCTCTTTGTCCTCTGTGGCTTTCCAATTTGAATATTCAGCAGGGAGAAGAAGGCTGACTGAATACTTAGATTTAACAACAATAGTTAAACACATTCCTTTCTTATGATTCTGCTCCATCTTTCTTAGGTGAGCCATTTCAAACAAAGTAAATCTTAATTTTGAATTCAGATGGCTCACTGTTGAAATCATTATGAGCACAGTGGAAATGGGAAACTTTTTAGAATATTTTACCTTTGTAGACAAATTGGCACTTTCAAAGAGCATTAGCATGATGTGGGCCCTGTGCCTCATTACATCACCTCTCTCCCCCACCCACCAGCCTTGTCAATGCCAAGATTGATGAATGTCCTATATTGAGGATGGCCCTAGACATGCTCTTCTGAACTGACTGGCATGGAACATGTTTTCCAAGAGGATTTTTCTGGGAACATTTGCTCTCTCACCAGGTTCCCTTCTTCCTTTTTCCTGCCCTCCCTGCCCATGTCTTTCAAAACCTCTCACCCTTCCCCATATATCAGGGAGCAACTTACCTTAGTCAGTCTAGTCATTTCCCTCATGAGACAACAAGGGGAGATGTTTTCTTGACCCCCATCCTTCTTACCACAGCCTCCCCTCCCCCCTTCCTTCTCCTTCCCTCTTAGTCACAGACCTGGGGGCCTGTCAGCCTATTTCTCTTTGTCCTGTGCTCACTTGTCACAAATCTGGTCCTGCTAGTCATCCATGAAAGTCCGATATGCACTTGGATCAGGGCACAACACTTGGTACCAAGCAGAGTGGCAGGATGGTAAATGGTGAAGCCATTTTCTGGACAAGTTTAGAACTTATGATTCTGCCAGGACACTGGATCAGTGAATGGGAACATGTGTGACACATCAGAAAACCTTTCTTGGGAAACACTTGGGAGGAAAAATCTACAGTTGGCTATTGGAACAAACGGAAGATGTGGTGAAGACGCTTCAGGGTGATCTGAACACAAGCCACATTTCATTAATGTTTTAAATTTAGGGATTGTTTAAAATTTAGCTAATAGGGTCCAGGCTTGGTTTGTTAAATGTCCACAGCAAAGTCCTTCATGTTTGGTTTTTGATGTGCTCTCTGGATGTGAGTTAGTATCTGCTGCAGCCGTAAATACAAATGCTAGATGATGAGAGGGATTAATGGTTTCATCTGAGTTAGAGAGCAATATCCTGACCCCCTTGTGTGCCTGTCTTTCTTCAGGGACAGTTGTGCAGGACTCACTGACAACTATGCTTCCATTTTTCTCTCTGTCCACCCTGGAGCCAGGCTAATACATACCCGATAAATTCAACCACCACCAGGTTTTCTCCCTCTTTCTCTCCTTTGCTATCACAAGACTAAGAACCAGATTGGTTAAGCAGGTGATGTGGTTATGAGATATAGACTGTTCACACAGGTACTCTGCATATTTTTCAACACTCATGAATTATTCAACTTGGTTTTTTCATCTGTACACATGGAACAGATTCTCCCTTTCTTTTTTCTACCAGAAAGAGAGAATATTCTTTTCTATTTTTAATACCTCTTTTTTAATAGAGTTTTTCTTAGGGTCCTTTTTAAATAACTTAACACTCATGTCATGGCAGAGATGGCTTTGTCCAACACATCCAGACCATTCCTCTAACCAACCCCATCTTTCATGGCATCAGTAATGGACGAGACCCACTGTACGCTTCTCTTTGGCTCTCTCTTGTTGCAGAGTCCTGGTAGGGAAAGTCTTTGTACAGCACTGAACTTCAATCATAGTCACTGTTTTAATTTAGTACATAGTCACTGGATTTCCTCTGGTAAGGCTAGCTGACAGCCTGCTCTATGCCTCATTACTGCATCTTGGCTCTTCTCTGTTCCTCATAATGAGCATAAGAGAAAAAGAGTGAATAATGACCATTGTAATAAAACTCCAGAAAGCTGTAAGCTTTTAGAAGCAAAAGACTCCTTTAGTTTTGTTCTTAGCTTTGTCCTTAGTGGTTCTCAGTGTCTAGCACTCTGAAAATTCTCTATGAGTGTTTTTTTTTTTTTTTTTGAGACTAGGTCTTGCTGTTTTTGCCCATGGAACCGCAGGCTCACGTTGCCCAGGGTACCACAGATTTAAGCAATCACTAGGTAGCTGGGATTACATGCGTGCACCACCATGCCCAGCTATTTTTGGGGGACTAGGTCTTGCTACGTGCCCCCAGTGGGACTCGAACTGCGATCCCTCGCTTCAGCCATGGCTTCCTAGGCTGCCACCTACAGGCATGCACCACTTCCATGTGTATTAACCTAAAGACATTAACATGATACTGAGCAAATTGCTTCCTATGTATGTTTCTGATTTACGTTGGATTGAGTCAAATACTATTTTTTTGTAGAGGGTTAGGTAATACGAATTTTAAACCTCTGGACAGCTGTTCTATAGAATTCTTTACAGTGGCAAAAATGTTTCTATACACAATAGACATTAGCTTCTGTGGCACTGCAGCCCTTGAAATACTATTAATGTAATTTAGGAACAGTCTATTGTTTGTCAAGTAAGTTATTGAAGAAATAATTTAAATGTAAATAGCTATACATGATTTTTGGCTATTATTTCAGACAAGGCTTTTATGATTGTAGTAAAGGTCTTCTGTCACTTTAACTAACTACTTGATGTTTGAATGACAATAGATATAAACCTAATCTTAAATTTTCTTGGAATATATCTCCATAACTTTCCACTCGAGAAAAACCTTGACAACATCACCTGGTTTACCCTGAAAGGTGGAAAAGCTTTATGGGAGGAGAACATTACTTAGTTGTTGAAAAAGAAAAGGAATTCCCAGGTATAATCTGCACATTTCAAATATTTCTTGCAGTCTTTCAAAGACCATGTGTACATGGGAGGGAAGGAACTTTTGTTTAGTGTGGAAGCTCCTGGAAGGTAAGAAGGTGAACCCAGGGACAGAATCCTGAATTTTGTTGCCCACTGTGGTATGACCTCAGATAAACCATTTAATCTCTCCACATTCTGGTTCCTCATCTGCAGCTGAAGAATAATAGCATCCACCTACCTGAAGTATCCCACAGGGTTTCTGAGTCTAATTGAGATAAAATGGAAACAATCACTTTCTCAAATGCTATAGAGATGCTAGCTGCTATTGAAATTTTAATTAATATTGTCATTCTGTAATCCTTCTGGAGTAATTCAGTCTATGCAGAATAGTTGGGGAGAACGCACTTTGTCTTCAACTTTTATAGTTCAGTAGTTATGAACAAGGAAGAAATAACTGGCAAGCATGGTAGAGAAAGAGAGTCAGCTTTCAGATTAACCAACAGAAATGTTTGTATGTTTGTGAAAGGATTCAATAATTATACAATGCAGTCTTATTTTGAAAACCAAATCTAGCGTATACCTTTCTTTTCTGACTAAACCTCTTCATTTTAAGATTTCTCTTTTCTGGTCTCCTAATAAGAGAATATCTCAAAAATATTGTGATCTTGATATCTACAAGACATTCAAATACTATACTCATATTTATACCCATATACTCTTCATCTTTCATTCTTGGCACAGAGATTAAAAAATCTGGAAGTTTTCTAAGAGTTGAGAGTGACGTTATCTCTTCTTATGTTCAGTAAGGTTGGTAAGCTCCTAAAGAAGGGGGCAGGATGCCAGGAAAACCAGTCATGTGATTAGAGGGTTGTAACTTCTGCCTCTGGGGAGGGAGAAGGAAGGGATTCAATGGTAATGCTTGATCATCCACAACTGTGCAATGCAATCGCCATAAAAGTTCAAAAGGTGGAGCTTTGAGAGCCTTCAGGTAGGAGTACATGTGAAGACATGGGGAGACTGGTATACCTGGAGGGTCATAGAATTTCTATAGCCCCTCCTCTTACCTCACCCTGTGCTCCTCTTTTGTCTGGTTGTTCTTGAGTTGTCTCCTTTACAATAAAATGGTGCCTGGTTGAAGAACGATGTCATCTGAGCTCTGCATGCCATTCTGGCAAGTTAATAGCCCAAGAACGGAGTCTAAGGAATCTCTTACATGGCCAGTCAGAAACATAGGTAGCATTCAGGGCTCCTCCTGCTCACTGAGGAGGAGGTCATGGCAACCACCAGTCTATCACCCTTTGATCAGAAGCACAGGGCACAGCCTGTACAACCAGCTTGGAAGCAGAGAAGACTGCGCCCTTCACCTGTGGGATCTGATGCTGTTGCCAGGAAGACAGTGTCAGCGTTGACCTGAAAACTTGGACACCTAAGAATTGTTCATTGACATGGGGCCCAAGAACCATGTTTCAGTCTAATGTGACTTTTCCTGATTTCTCATGACTCACCAATATCCTGTTTTATCATCTCCAGTCCTTTAGCCAGAGTCTTCGGGACAAGTGCTATCTCTAATCTGGGGAAGTCAAGAGCTGAGGAAAATGGAAAAATTCACCACGCCTTGTCTAGATACCTCACCTATGATAAACAATATTCCCACTTATGGGGACAATGATAATGTCAGACACTGAGCTATTATTTTGGCTTCTTTTTTCCTGTTGCCATGCAAATTTGCCTTGTAAGTCATCTCTGAGCGACAGCAGATCACCTGGGGATTTGAACCTCTTTCTTGACATACTCTGAGAATGTCTAGATCAATGAACTTTTAGTTTGTCTCATTCAGCTTGATGAGTATTTTTAATAAGGAAATTTTTGCTTATGATAAATCTTAACATTTTTCACCTTTAAATTTCCCACTCATAGCTCACTATTATATTTGATTTATATTTTCCAGTTTCTAGGCTTCATATTAAATATTCTTTTAATTGACAGAGGTAATAGTTTTCAAAATAATCCATTTTGGATTACTGCCTGTGAAACAACTGATGTATAGCTTATTACATTTGTAAGCATTTAATAATATATGTGTAGTTTTATTTGAAACAATGGATGAGAGAATGCCTTGGTAATTTAATTTCTGTCATTTTGAGATTATAGATTTTACATATTAACATTCTAACCTAGTCTAGAATCTAGTTTGTGTTTATCTATGAATATATCTTAAAAGTATTATCTCATTCTATAACATATACCATAAATATGAAAACATTCTTACTGTAAGTTCTCTGAAATGTAACTCTATGGGCACATATTCCAATCTGGGTGTATATCAGATGAAACCATCCTCATGTTACACTTACCCATGAAGACATGTTTTAATCTTTTAGATATGTGTCAGTCAGTATAAGTTAGAACATGCTAAAAAGAGCAGCAAACTGAACATTGTCCTTCTTAACTTGAGAAGAATTCTAGAAGACTAAGAGAAAAATTAACATGAGAGTAGAGCTAAGCTGTATTCAAAGACAAGTGGTTGCTTTGATTATGTCCAGACATGCCCATGGCTACTCTTTGGAAATAAGTCTGATGCTTCAATCAAGTTATGGTGGCTGTGGCTGGAACCACTGCTACAGCTACCACCACTCATTGGGGGCAGGTGGCTTCAGGACACAGACATAAGTGTACCTGTCAGTCAATGGCCACACCCCCTTTCATGATGTGAGCCATGATGCTTCCTTGAGCAGTGAGGACCCTGGAACCCAGTCCCCTGAGGAAGAGCAGATGAGTCTTCAGTTTAAATAATCAGAGATGAGATAAGATTTTGTTAGCAGGAACAATAAAGTCTACCCGGAGCTTGTGCAATAAAGCAAGAACACCAGGTGGCCATTTAGAAGCTTCATGTATGTTCAGAGCTCACATTGACACATCTCTCCTCCACTCCCACTTTCCCTATAAAACTTGCTAGTTCTCCAAGGCTCAATTATGTTCTAGTATATAAGCCTCACTTTCTTATTATCATTTAGTATCTTGTTTATACTTTTGTTGGAATAATGGCAATACTGCATTTACTGAAAGAAGAGCTTTTTTAGTTTTATGTATTTTTATTGATTGCATGTGTGTGTGTGTGTGTGTGTGTGTGTGTGTGTGTGTGTGTGTCTAGAAAGAACTATTATTGAGTGACACTCAGTAGCTGGTACAAAAGTAACTCCATTTTGGACACTCACTTGGCCGTATCCAATAACTCCACTGACAATTTCATTTCTAATAAAATAGATTGCAGACTGATGACACACTTTGGACACTGCCCTATATATTGAAGAGTTGACAGTTGGGGAATCCCCATAGTTAGAGAAATAGCTAGGATTCTGTTGCAGTTACGAACTGTTTGGGAATGCGGCCAATATTCGTTATGAGGGCTTTTCCTTCTGTCAGAGTTTTATTTTATTCATCATGCAGAGAAAGCAGTTACTAAATACTACTAAGTACTTAGCACCTTTGTAGTTTCTACTTTGTTCAGTGAGAGAAAGTTTAAGAGATTTTGTAGGTGTCAATGGCTAGAGATGAGAAAAATTGAGTTCGCATAAAAAAGAGCAGAAAAAATTATGACTAGAGTGAATCAACATGGTGTATAAATAAATAAAAATGGTATATAAATATGAAATTTGTCTGGACACTACACATTCATTGATACACTTGGCTGTAGCCCACTATTATATACATGTATTATAATATGATGTAGTTATCAAGGATATCAAAAAGGTTTTGTATATGTATGTGTTCATCTATGTATGTATGGTTGTATCTAACAGTATATATTGGGGACAACATGTATCTGTTTAGTACTTCTGTTTTATTTAACACATGTGCCTTTATTTAATATGTGTGCCTAGCTGTGAGTGAGTCACAGTATGAAGTAAGATTGCTGTGATATCTGTGTTCATAAGAATCCCAATAACTCCTTTATAGTAAGGTTCTTATGAAAGTCATCCCTAAGGACAAAGAGCAACCATTGTTCCAAGCAAGACATATAACATCAATGGTTAGAATTATATTCAAAGATCTATAAGATAATTGTTCAAATGAAGTTATAACACTTATTCCAAGCATAGATGCATAATACTGATATTTATGTTGTCTGAAGGTGATTTCATGGCCCAACTTGCGAAATGTAGACTAAAATGCAAATACTCATGGCTGTTCTAATCAAGTTAGAATATCTTATTTGAGAATAGGTGACTAAAATTGGGATATATATAGGCATTATATTCCCAGCCATAAAATTATTATTTCCCCCCAAATGGAGGGGGGATGTAATTCCCCATTAAGAACATTCTCCTCTGTTGTTACTCATTTTTAGTTAATCATAGGCTATACATTATAATAACTATCTCTTATTTTTGAAAGTTTATAAATTTTTCAATGTATTTTCATCTATCCTCAAGGTGAAATGAACATTTATTGTCAGTGTTACTCATTTAAGGAATCTTAAGTATTTTCTCATTTCACTCATAAAGCAATTCTTTCAAATAGTTTCTATTGTCTTCGTGGTAAAAATGGGAGTGTATGCATTTTGAGCTTGTTTAAATTTGTGTTGTTAATACAGAGCAAAGATGAGATTTGGTTTTAGATTTTCTGGTTTTAGAGTCCTTGAAAACTGTTAATAAGAAAGTCTGGTGACTAACCTAAGGTCATATTTAATGGCAGATTGGAATTTGGAATGCCTATCTTCAGTTATTATCATATTCTTCTATACATCGAATGTCAAGATTACTTTTTAGTGTTTAAAGACTTCCCTTTTCTAAGAAAGCTTACCTTTAGTTCTGATAGAAAAACCTGCTATCTTGTCTACCTAACTAGATACCCCATATAAAACTTGATATAAGTATATTACCTGAATGATGTAAATACGCTCCTTCATATGGTCATGCTCAAAGAGTAAAATAACTTATTCATCTTATTACAAGGGGAGAAGTGTTCCTATGAAAATCTCTTCCACTTGAAATCCCCTAAGTTTGCATGAGATGCAATCTTTGGACTTCTGAGATGCCCTGATAATACCTGTCACGTGATGCTATATTGATGGCAGTTAAGCTGTCACGTTTTTAAGAAACAGGGATGGTGTCTTCTTCTTTGCAACTTATTTTTGCATCTCAGCTACTATGCCAACCTGGCAATATGCATATGAGCAGAGATTTGTTGGCAAAAACTCAAGGAGCTTGCAGAGGGAATTGCAATCCTGTCTCTGAACTGATCAGTGGAAAGGTGTCAAGGGTACCATTCACATCCAGCAAGTCTGAATGAAAGCTATTTTGTGTCCAGAGAAAAATGAAAAGTAGCAAATCTTCTCCAGTACATAAAGTTCCCTGAATAATTACATGTAGCTTCAAGAGCACAGTCCTGTATATTTGCTTCTTGGAATTTGAAAAACCAGGGAATCATCTAATCCCACAAGGGTCATGGAATTAACTCTGTACTAGAAAGTCTCAGAAAATTCTGAGTTAAAACTTTCAAGCAACACTATATACAGATCTTATTTTAAAGGCTGTCTTCTCCTTCCATTTAAACAATATGGGAACTGGGAAAGTATTCTTGGTTAAAGAAGTATTTGGATTACTGTTACAGTGTTCTAAATGTATTTTAGTATTTGCATGAGGCACTGTGCCTCTGAAATCATCTCACACTCAGGATAAGGCTAAGTATACATCAACAATATCAAATGACTATGGAAAATATCTAGGCTCTCAACATCTCAGCCAAAAAATTTGGGAGAGATTGGCTGACAGGTCTTTTTGGTTGGAGATGATGTGTGTAGGTATCAGTACCAGAAGCTGGGCAGTAGAGCAGATAAGCAAATGGATCTTCCTACTTTCTAAAAATAGATATGTATCCCTTTTATGCCATGGTTGTTTCTGGACCATAAAGAGTTTAATCTAGGAAAGTTCACCCTATTTGTGTCTCTTATTTACTTAGAGGCTGGGGTGCTAGTTCTTCAGTTTGTTTTATAGTGAATTTTGATTAATAAAGATCACGCATGTTTATTATTCGAGAAATTGTTAAAGAAAAAGTTAAGCCTTACATGCAACCTTGATACCTCACCAGTCCATATCTGATAAATGTAATTTTACAAAAAATGGGGTCTACAATTAGCTTTAAAGAAGCTTAATTTTTATCAAGCTTAATTTTAAAAGAAGCTTAAGCACCAGAGGTGATTACTGCAAGAATGTAAATATTGTCCTGATGAATGGAAGGTTTTATTGTAGGCAAGAACAGTCTGACCAAAGTTCCCATTTTAGAAAAAAATTGACAGAAATCTGTCTGTCACCATGTGAATTCCAAAAACATCTGTCACTCTGCTATGTACTGGTGTAAATTTTGTTTTAGTAAAGTAAAAATAACATGGGAATCTCAGAATTTAATGGCAACTTTTAGATCATTGAAACTATGTTCCAACAAAGAGATCACTAAATTCTGTCACATGATTTATTGGAAATGGGTACAATTTATTGAATTCTAGGAAGTAGATTGTTTCTGAGTTATTTCTCAGCTATTCACTAATATAATATAATAATATATTATTATATTATTATATTATAATATATAGTTATATTATAATATATAATATAATAATAAGGTTACATTCCCTTTTCAGAAATTTAGATCTTGAACCATTTTAGTAACAGTTACTAAATAATATTCTGCAGTTATTTTCACTTATTTTAGAAGATTTACATGTTTCTGTATCTTTCCTTTGCAAACAGATTTGTATTGTTACTGTCTTCCTCACAAGAAAGCATCGTTGCTCATTCTTGAGAATTAGAAAGAATAGATTATTAAAAATCTTCTATAAAGAACATTAGACAAAATTACAAATAGTCTCTTATCAGCCAATCTAACATCTAGCAGTTGATTAATTTTTTTATTTGCTCTCTCGGTGTGTAGACATGAATATCAATGATCTTAGCTTTTGTAAACCATATTCTCTCTTCCTAATGTTTTCGCTAAATGGTAAGCAAGCACCACCCATGACTTCAGTGCGATTAACACTGCAGAGTGAGAGGTTTGACACAAAGACCTAGAGGAGAAAAGGCAGAAAGGAGAAAGGAATGGATTCAGAATGTGGTGGCTGGTGTCACACTTGTCATTAGAAAAAGAAGCATCTGTGACACAGCATAGATTTCAGGTCAAACTGGTCAAAGATCTTATTTTAAAATGGCCTGAGGTTCACTGGAAATCATTTTACTTCCATTCTTAAGTTCATATTAGGTTAATTTCCCTCTTAGTTCTCTGGAAGAAAAAAAAATCCCATCTCTTTACAGACCTCTCCCCCTACCCTCCCAGAAAGACATGGAGGTTTGAGACGTGAAGACACTAACCAGCCAAATTATGTCAAAGTCACAGAGTCCATTATTCAAGAGCAGCCGATCCATCTTGCTTCCTCTGGAAGCTCAGTCCCTACCACTGCACTGTCTGGTCAATTGTTCAGTTCTGAATGAAAGGCATGTTCAGTGAGGAGGTTCCCCTTTAGACACAGTGGCAGTAGTCACCTATGGATGCGGAAATTCTGAGTTGAAGGCAGCCATTTATTTCTATCATAGATGGGCATTTTTTCCTTTAAAGCACAATTTTGAGGTTCACTCTGCTCAGGAAGCATACCAAAGTAAATTTTGAAAGACAAAATGTCAAGATTCCTACTTGGTTTACCAGAACTGTTTTTTACTTTCTGCAAAATCACAGATGGCTGTTAACATTTCCCTAGATGAGACATACATTGTGTGAAATAATGAGCTTCTAGCCTTTGTGCTACCACACATATCCAGCATCAAGTCATTTCATTGTAATAATCATGACAATAGGCGCGATTACACTGGTTATGAGGTAGATTTCACCATTAAGCATGTTTAATACATTTTTGTGGTCTTAGTCTCCCTGTCTGTAGAATGAGGTTAATTATGCTCTCCTAAAATGTTATAATGAGGATTAATGAGAAAATGGGTATAATGATAGGTCCTTAGTAGGTGCTTATTAAAGGATAGTTTTTCTTATTAGTAGTATGCCTTTACAACGCATAGGACATTTGTCACTTGTAGAGATACAGATGTGTTCAAGTGGAACTCCTTCCCCAGGGATTCAGCCTGCAAAGAAATAAACAATGCCTCTCACAGGATGACTCTCCATTAGGATGGTAATAAATACAGCTTGGCTGTTCTTGGTGAAATAGTTCCAATGATTACTATGCTCTTATTTTTCTCTGTCAAAAGAAGTAAGATTATAGCCCTGGGTCAGTTTGACTTAAACCCAGTTTCTGGTCATAGGTCCAATACTAAAAACCTCTTAAAAATAATAATATCCAAAATAAGGAAAATTTTAGTATGGTAGTACTTTAACAAGTCATTTTAAAATACTATTGGAACTGTAAAAATGTAACAGTATTGACTTTTATGCCTTTTAATTAATATTTTTTTCTGTTCTTGTACTTATACCAGGGAAGAGTATTACAAAGGGCACTATTTAACATTGAGTGAATAAATAACTCAATAGAAATTATTTATCCTTCCTTGAATTGTAATATTTGGAACAAAATGGAAAAGGTAGGGTTTGAAAATTCAAGAAAACTTAAGCTATTAAACACTCCTATTTTTCTCTGCAATTAACACATTTTGTTAGTTAAATTCCCTGCTCTGAAGTTATTTTGATTAGCTATAATTGGCATATAAGAATATATGTATTTCAGGTGTGCGGCCTGATTTTATATACCTATTTTTAAATGATCAGCAAAATATATGCTTCTGAGATTTTTAGCAGAAAACCAATACTTATTTCTCTAAATTTTGATGGTCCTATTATATTGACTTAGGTGTAAGCTACAGGAATTTCCAAAATGAATTCCCAAAACTAAATAGAGTTTCTGGGAGAAAGGTTAACACTGTCACTGCTGGTTGTTCTGGAAAGTCATCAGCCACTGTGTTCCTGTAACTACTACTCAGAACACAAGTGGTTCAACCAGCCAGGCTATCAAGGGTTCAGTAGTTCATCACAGATAAGCATCTATAGTTGCATTTGCTTTTGAAACTTGTCAGGAAAATCTTTAAAAAAGTCTCATTAATTTTCTCATTATGTCTCTTTGTATTTGTGGTGGCAGACATATATAAAAAGAACTTGAAACTTCACATCCAGAAAGTGGGAACCCCCCCCCAAAAAAAAACATTGATTAACCTAAGCATGGACTGGAAATTCTCCAACTTGATTATATCTTGCTGAATGACCCTCGTAAACCAGGGATTTGGGATCAGATCAGATTCCTAAGCTTACAAGGATCTTCCAGCTTTCTCTTATCCCTTCTGTGTTAACATAGGGAACAAGTTGACCAGTTGACCAAGAAATACAGTCTTTATCACCCTAAGTTTGTATATCCTTCTTATCTAGACCCTTTGTGTTTATTTACCCCTCAGCCACATAGTTGCTCCTTGTAACATTCCCATTTTGAAGCCTTTTATCTTCTTATCGGGGTCTGACACCTGGTAGGGTTAACACTTTCCTAAGTATTGCCCTGCCCATCAAGTCCCTATTGAGGGAAACAATGGCACTGGCCATCGGAGTATCCTGTATGTTTCTTTTATACCAGATCTTTTCTAGCACTGGAATTTGATTATAAAATTTTATAGTGTAAACTTCACTGTCTTTTTGTCACCTTGTGCCAAACGAATCAGGGATAACTGTCCAATATTAATCATCCTTTAAGTTCTAACCTTGAAGACAGGAGAGATGAGTGCCAAGACTCCTGCACCCTGAACTGCCCCTGATCCTTGTTTCTAGCACCTATTACTGCTGTGACCTTGTTCACTTTATTTTTATACACCTCCATTTTCTCATCTGTGGAATGGATCTAATGTTAATTCCTCCTCTGGTATTATGAAAATTAAATGAGTAATGTATATACCTAAACACACATTCCTAAGAGCTCATTTGGCACATACTAAATATAAATATTAGTTACTAAGCATTTCTACTGATTTACAAGGTACCATTATGCTATTATATATGCTGTATATAATATATATTAGTGTATAATGGATTAACTACATGGATAGTATCTGTATTTTAATTTTACTATTTCAATTAACTAAAATATTTATCCTTATGTTTATGACTGATCATATTCTGAAAAAAAAATTAGATTTTTTTCAAAAAATTTTGAAAAAGTCAGAGTGTCATAGGCAGATAATTTGAGTGTGAGGCCCCAATAGAGGCAAGGGTATAAGGTCCTTCTACTTCAGTTCAAGGAGGTGTTTTTTCCAAGAAGTGTGTCATCATTGCACCATGAGCTACAATGAATGCAGTAGAGAATGGGGAAAACAGCAAAGATGCTTGGGAGTGCCTGCCAAAAATGTTGCCACCTCTCAGTGACCTTTAACCCAGGTCATCAGGTTTAGCCCATTCATGACTCAAAACCATATGAACAGAGGGAATATTCCACACCAGAACAAACAGTAAATTTCTTCACAGTCTTGATATATTTTCAATGCATCTGACCTCTTTTTCTGTCCTCCATCCTCATGCCTTTTCTCCCCACTGCCCCCCAATGAAAAATATTCAATTCAAAATAAAGAACTCAATATGAGTGCCTACATTGAGTCAATGTCTTGATGGTTATTTTTATAGCCTGATTAAGTGGATAAGATTCCAAACCATGCAACGGAGTTAAACCTAATCACCATTTTATATCAACAACATCTTGTAAGCTCCGTGAAACAACCAGATCAAATGTCTTGCTGGCTTAAAGTGGAAGTGAGTTTTAATAGTCCGGACACTGTGCAATTCCTGGCCAGTTTATTTAAGGTGCAAAAGTGGATGAGAATTTCTTAAAGAAGAGGATGTCTGATTGAGACCAAATGCTTTTGTGTGTTGAGTTACCATTTGTTCTGTGACAAAAGCATGGGGTACCATGGAGAAATCAGTCGCTCTCGCCTCTTGTGGGTCTCTGCAAAATGCATATACATGCCCTTGCAGCTAAAAAATAGTAGAGGACTATTGGGAATAAAAATAAGGTAGATCCTCTTTGATAGGTCACTTAAAGGGAGAACTCAGGCAACAGGATGTGGCTGTCTGACTCGCAGTGCAGAGTGCCATGTGATGCATATGTTGACATCAGCAGCTGCAGGGACATTTTCCTTGGGGTTCACGTCAGCATCAGTTGAACCTGCCCCTGTAAGCAGCAACCTGCGCAACATCAGGCAGATGCTGAGGCTCAGTGTCTTTCAGCCTTGCTGGTTGCTTGGTCTCGAAAGGAAGCTGCTGTTGCTCAACAACTCTCTCTCCTCAGCAGCTTGCCTTTCCCGCTAACAGTTTTGCAGCTGTCATGTTCCAGTCTGCTCCCAGGGAACAGTGGGTGACTGGAAGAAGCTTGCTCCCCGCCCAGCCACCTGCAAGAGAAGAGCAGCCAGTTTATTCCTTGTTCTTTCAATCTCCTGGACAATGAGAGGAAGCTGTGGCTCCCTCAGCTCTATGGGTGACTCTGGAAGGCTGAGGGTTGTCACCTCCATCCCATAGACCCTGATGGCTCTCTTTCTGAGGTCGCCCAGGCCAGACTTTATTCATAACAGGGGGACTCAATGTGACGTGTTCCTCATGTGCTGCTTCTCAGAATTGCTGCTTCTTGCAGACCCTGTCCCTCCTATTTGAAGCAGAAGCATGACAGGCTATTTTTTATATTGTTCATGGCAGCTAGAAGGGGCCCTGAAAACAAATATTGGTCAAATTAAATCAATGTCACAAGACTGAAGTGGATAATGATAGGAGTCTGAACCCATTGTTTGCTGGATGAATTCTATGTTCTAAATCCTGTCCTGGGTCTGAGTGACAGGGAAACGAATAAAATAAGTTCTGGCTCTCAACTAAGTTATCTGTCTGAGGAAGAAGGAGGGACATAGAGATGGGGGGGGAGAGAAGACAGTAATGAGCTCAGTTTGGGATAACTGTGGCCCCTGGATGACCTCCATCCTGAAAGACGGGGAGTGTTCAATAGGCAGAGAAAAGGAAAAGGAGTTTCCAGGCAAAGTGATCATACTTTGCACAATTATGTGGAAATAAGTACTAATTAGGAATTAGGAAAATTTAAGAGTGACTGGAATATGGAGAGAAATAGAGAAGGATGGAAGGTGCATTCCTTTCTATAACAAATGACCCTAAACATAGTGGCTTGAAACCACCCATATGTATTACTTCAAGACTTCTGTGGGTTCCATGCACCCTCCACATAGGATCTCAGATCAGGGATTTAGCCGGGGCTACAATTTCACTTGATGCTCAGGAACCTCTTCAAAACTCACAAAGCCGTTGGCAGAATTCCTGGTGTGAGAGCTTTCCTCTTGCTAGCTGCTGACCAGAGGCTGCTGGAAGCCACTATTAGAGGTCATTTCTAAGTATTTACCACAGAGCCCTTCCAGAGCCCCTGCCCAGCTTGCCAGTTTTCTTCATCTTCTAGGCCACCAGGTAACCACCTGACATTCCACCTACTCTGCAAACACTCACCTGATTAGATCAAGTGCATCCTAGAGACTTCTTTGGATGAACTCAGAGTCAGTGGAACTCAGAGTTAGTGATCAATAGCTAGAGATCACACAGCCTATTCACATGTGCCAATTTGTGGGGAGGGCTCCAGAGGACACCCATTGTGCACAAATTGGAATCTTGCATCCTCTTAGAATCATTCCTCTCCAAGACGAACAGAGTGGTAGAGAAGGAGGAACGCCAAATTTAAATTTTCCCTAGGCCTTGTCATCTGTACTTCTAGTTTTGGTTGCCATCATTGATATTTAGGATATACCCAGTGATAACAAAGATAATAACCTTCCTACAGGTGGCCTAAATAGTATGCACAATGCTACCTTAGAACGAACATTGTGTATAGCTCTGCATTTGTGTCTTTGGTAGAAAGTGTCCTGTGAGCCAGGCTGAGGAATAGTCGGTCAGTAGGAAATCATGGGAAACTCACCAAAATCTCAAAAGGGGAAAATCAAAATCAGATCTACTTTTGTGCATGGCACCCCAATATACAGAAATTGGACATCAAACCAAGGACACATTGTTCTTTTAATTCTAACAAGTCACAAAGAATTGAATAATCATTTCTAGAAGATTCTTATTGTGGAAAACATCAAAAGTAAAGTAAATAAAATAAGTTAATGTTGCCCCACATACTTACCACCAAACTTCAATAATAGCAACATTCTGACATTCTTATTTAATCTTCACTCTTTCCTCTTCTTCTCCCAACTTTCTTATCATTTCATGACACAGTTTTCTTTTAAGGTAGTTGTTATTATTTTTTATACATGATTCTTTATTAGAATCCACTAGTTGAACTGTAATTTTGACTATTGATGCCCCCATAACCCACACCTCCATTAGGATATACATTAATTTTGTTACTTTGGAAATCTTCCCTATTATCTTCCCAGACAACCCTTCTCACCTGCTCAGAGATAGCTGCTGCTCCATTGTCTACCTGTAAGTTAGTTTTGCTAAGTTTAGATCTCCATGGAAATGAAATCAGAGTATGTCGTCATCTGTGTCTGTTTCTTTTTCTACTTTTTTGCTGTATAATGTCTGTAAGCTTCGCTTGTGTTTTGAGTATATTAGCAGTTTGTTTCTTTGTACTGCTGTGTAGGATTTTCTTAAAAGAACATACCACAATTTTCATTTCTATTTTATACATACTTGTGTTATTTCCAGTTCGGTGTGATTGCAAAGTTTAAGTCATTTAAAGCTCTCTCTCATATATATTATATATATATATATCATTTATATATATATAAAGGTGTGTGTATATATATATATATATATATATATATATATATATATATATATATATATATATAAAGGTATATGGGCATATAGGACATATGCTTTCCTTTTCCAAAGTAAATTGTTTATAGCAGTATGATTACCAAATTAAAGAGGAGACAATTTAAATTTGATTCCAATGTACACTTTAAATTAGTTAAAAACTGCTAAGCTCTCTTCTACCATGTTTCAAGCACTGTTCACTCCCGCCAGCCATGTAATCAGAGCAAGAGTTGCTTCACATTATCTTTAACACTTGGTGCTGTCAGTGTGCACTTTAGGGATTCTGATGGGGATGTACTAGTGTGACACTGTGGTTTTAATCTGTCTTTCACTGATGACTAATGATATTGCATAGTGGCCGTTAGCCATGGAATGACATTGCGCAAGAGCATGCATTTTAGTGTCAGACTGACCGTGTTTTAAATCCCTGCTCTGTTTTTTTTGCCAAGAAAGCATCTTGCCTTTTTTTGCAAGAGGGCCATATAATTTTAGTAGCTGTGGTTGTGACAATAAAGTGTTTTCCTTACAAGTACACATGAATTTCTTCGCAAAGCACATGACCCTATAAAGAGTGATTTTCAATCCATTAAGATTAATGAACTACATTTATTGGTTCACAAATAGTCTAGTAGGATATTCGCTATTATTTTTTTCTTAACTTCTCTATTTTTTTCAATTCTTTGTGTAACTGTAAAACTTGGGAAGTACAATTTCACAGCTTTGTACATACAGATGCTTTATTCATCCACCAACAGCATACCACATCGTCTCTCTCCCACTCTGATAAAACTCTATTTTTCACTGTGCCTCTTATTTTTGTTGTGTTTTTCCAATTTGTTTTCTGTGGTGATGCATATTCCTCAAATGAGTGAAACCATCTGGTAATGCTTTTCTCTTTCTGACTTATTTCACTTACTGTATTTACTTCAAGATTCATCCATTTTGTCTCACAATTCATTGTTTCATCTTTTAAAATAACTGAGTGGTATTCCATTGAGGGTATAGTTCACAGTTCTTTTACCAGGTGCCTGCTGTTGGACTCTTACGCTGCTTCCACTGCATGACTATTATGAATAATGTTGCTATGCACATAAGAGCAGATCAATTATTTTGCGTATGATTAGAGTTTGCATATTTGAGTGAACACCTAGCAGTGGTATTGTTGAATCATGTGGTATTTCCTTTTTCCCATTTCCATGATTTTAAGGTATCTCCACAGCATTTTCCACAGGGGCTGCACCAAATTACATTCCTATAAACAATAAATGAGTGCCTTTTTCCTCATTCCCAATATTTGTTGTTTCCAACCTCTTTGATATATGCTGTTCTCACAGGGATGATATGATATCTCATCATGGTCTTCATTTGCATTTCCATTATAATATCAATGCTGAGAATTTTGTTCTAGAATTTTGTTCTAGGTCACCTCACGTCTCTTTTGAAGAAGTGTCTATTTTGACCCATTGTCCCTTTTTTTTTTCATTAGGTTGCTTATTTCTTTTAGTTGAGTTGTACAAATTCCTTCTGTATTTTGGAAGTTAAGCCCTTTTTGGATTTGTACAAAACAATCTCAAATCATGGTGCCTTTTTGTTTTGTGATGGTATCTTTGGTAACTTTAATTGGATTGTGGTATAGTCCCATTTATTTGTTTGTTTGTTTATTTATTTATGCATTTGTTTCCCTTACAGTTGTGAAACAACATGAACTGTTTCAGAGAAGTGAAGTAAGATGAGGAATAACAGGAGATTACTGGAAGTAGAACTTAAGAAGTCACTGGTGATGCTTTTAAGAGTACATTTATGTAAATTGTTGTGAGTGGGTGGGAGAGGATGGAAGCCATGTATTCTCAGGTTAAAAAGTTGTGGGGGACAAGCAAATCCAAATCATTTATTTAAGGAATAAATTTAGAAAGGGATTAGATAAGGAAGAAAAAAGCCAGCTTATATTTGGTTAGTGCCTTCTCTGAACTCCCTAAATAAAATGGGGAAATAATTGCGCCTATCTCAGAGGATTGTGCTAGAATTCAATAAACAAATAGGTGTCAAGGAATTAAAATTTTGAAACAGGAAAATGTTAACAAATGTCAACTATTTTTGTATTTTTTAAAATAATTTATTCATATATAAATTTCACATCTTTGTGATTTATGGGATTCACCCCTCCTCCCTGACCGTTTTGTATTTGTTGCGTGAAAGACATACAGTGATTTTTTTCTTTAATCCCAGACTCTCAGCTATCATTAAATGTTCCCTTTCTATGGCTACTACTTGCTTTTCATTTACTTGCCTCCTTCAGATGCCAGACTCACTGTACCCCTAATTCGATTTCCAATTGCTCTTCAGCTCAGTGCCACAGCAAAATTCTTTAATCTTCTAAAGAATTTTTCTTCCCCTTCGAGTAGCTACAATAGTGGGATAACCAAAAAAAATAAGGAATCTGAGAAGAAATTAGTTCACATTGGCCTTCATTTCAAAGTAAATTGAAACCAGCACTTGGTGTGATATCATAGAACCCTTTTCCTTCCTCCATCCCTTCTTTCCCCCCATTCATCCTTTTGACTGTTTTACAAAGTTTATTAGCTCAGATTAATTTTTTAAAAATGTGTTGGGGTTTTGCTGCTTCTTTTGCAATCTTACCCTTTTCCCTTTTTTAGAATACTACGTTCACCATCTAGTTAATCTCTTTTTTGATGTATATTACCAGAGAAGTTAGAGAGCAATAAACACAAGTTTTAGGATGGACAGGAGAAAACAGTGTGGTGTTGTGAAAGGAACATAGATTTTAACTCTTAACTGGAGAGATTAGCTCTTGGGTTGAGCAATCACTGAGTTACAACATGACTTGCACTTTGAATTTTTTCATTATTAAATCTTATTGTAATGGACAAACAATTTGACCTAGCTCATGAGAATTAAATGAGGTGTAAATGAAGCTATATCAAAGTATCTTGCATACATAAGCCCTGAATATATGCAACAGTTACTTTTCTCCCTGAGGCTTTCAAAAAGGACCAAGTATAATTTATATATTGGGGAATAAGTTGGCTATATCCACCCCAAACTGGCTCCTGCCTCATGAAGGGAAAAAATGAGCTTTTTTTCTCTGACTAGAATCATTGAAAGGGAATAAACCTATTTTACATAATGATGAATGGAACCTTTGAGATGCCTGTAACCTCCTGTTGCAAAATGTGCATTTACATAAATGAAAATGGAGTCTGCTGTGTTGAACCCTAAATGAGACAGAAGGGAACACATGCTCACCTAAAAATGTTGTCAGGAGAGGTGTGTTGAATTCTAAATGGCAGTCCCTTTGGGTTCAGAGATTTTGTGAATTTTGTATCATGTGTGAATAGAGTAGAATTTTTTCTGTATTTCTAGAGGGCCATAAATGATTATATTTTTCTTCACACTGAGTTTACAGAAGTCACAATATGTGGAATAACCAGTGGTTTTGCTGCCCCACAATACCTGTGTCCACACCTTTGCTGTTTGCCTGTCTCTGAAGCCAGAAGGATAAGTTGCCTCAGTAGTGATAAAGGGCTTAGCTCACATACCTCTGTGTCTGGTCTCCTTCCACTGCATGCATCTGTCTGAAGAATTGTTTGTTTATTGTGCTTTGCTACTAATGAACTTTTCACTTGCAGCATATTTGGGCATGTGGGCTGACATCAGATGTGTCAAGTTTTCAGAGTCACTTTTTCTAGAAAGCGATGTTTACATCTTCTACGGACAAACACCAATGTTAGCCTTGACCAGAAAAGCTTTTGTTGCTAAGCTGCTTACCATCTCTGGTGGCTCATATCTTTCAGCTTAAGACTGGGGAGAAATGGTGGTGTTGCACTTAATACCTTTATGATCAATCAATTAACATTAATGAATTATTAATATTTAATTAATTAATTAAAATCATAAATACCTATTTTCATTGTGTTGACTTGGCACATTGATGTGTACTCACAGGGAGTTTTAAGATATGGGAAAAGCATGTAGACTTTCTTGCTTTCTGGGTCTTTGATTTGGAAAGAAGAACTATCAAGAAATCCCTTCAGAACCATTTTTCTCTTGTCGTCTGAATTTCTTCTTTCAGTAAAGCAAATGCCAGCCCTCCACATCATTCTGTTTACAGGAAGTCTGGCGTGTTACAAGCTGAAGTCACATTTCAGCATGAAATGGCTTAGGCTTAAACCTAGGTGATTCACAGCAGACCCTGGGGAGCTGAGCTTTTAGTACAAAGAGATCCTGAGCTCAAGATGGCAGCTGAGTGTATCTCCTGGTTGTTTGAAGTGGGCGTGTCAGCATACATGATCAGGTAGCTGTAGTCATGTAAGGGTTCACGGTTCAGTGTCATGATTGATTTTATGCCTCACATTTACTGGGCTAAGGGATGCCCACATAGTTGCCAGAATACTAGTTGTGTGTGTGTGTGTGTGTGTGTGTGTGTGAGAGAGAGAGAGAGAGAGAGAGAGAGAGAGAGAGAGAGAGAGAGAGAGAGAGAGAGAGAGAGAGAGAGAGAGAGAAAAGGTGTTTCAGAAGGAGATTCACATTTGATTCAGTGGACTAAGAAAAGCAGGTCCTCCAAGATAGGTGAGCAGTGTCCCATCTGCTGAGATCCCACAAAGAACAAGAGGATGGAGAAAAGGTAGATGTGCTCTCCAGTGATTTGAGGCTTCCCTCAGCACCCCGTGCCCCGGTGCTCCTGGTCTTAGATCTTTGGACGTGAACGGAAAGCCACATCATCAGACTCCTGGTGTTTAGGTCTTTTGGATTTGGAATGACACCAAAAAGCTGGAATGACACCACCAGCCTTCTAGGTCTCCAACTTGCAGAGGGCAGATTATGCAACAGATTGGGCTATATAACCTCATGAACCAATTCCTCACAATAAATCTCTCTCTGTCTCTCTCTCTTTCACTCCTCTGCCTCATCTTTCCTTTTTCCTCCCTCTCTTCCTCTTTCCTTCCCTCCCTCCCTCTTTTCCTCTCTTCCTTTCTCCCTTCCTCCCTCCCTCCCTCTCTCTCTCCCTCCCTCTCTCCCTTCCTCCTTCCCTCCCTCTCTTTCTCTCTCATTGTGTCTCTCATTCTCTCTCTCTGAAGAATCCTGGATAATACAACCTGCAAGTGGAAGATCTCCCATGTCCGCAGAGGCACTGTAGTCTGTCTTGCACAGGGCTCCAGGGCTTAGCTGGTGGTCAGTGATGATTTGCTCAGGATATTAGGATGGAGGCTGTGGTGTTCTTAGGAGTGTTTCAAGCGTACTACTAGCCAACATCTCTGGGCGGGACAGCAAAGTATTCTAACATTTCTCTACACCTGATTGCTGAAAGCTCTAAGGGATAAATCTCCCACCATGAATGGCAAAGTATCTCTGCGGTTCCTGCTTTCTGATGGAACCTTCCCTCGGTGGTTCATTGGATTCCCTACGATGTCCAATTTCGGCTTCCCGATTTCATCCTCCTTTGGTGCCATGATGGCCATGTGACCAATCCTTATTAAGATTGGGGGCGCAGAATGTCCTGCAGGTGTTCCAAGTGACTGCTCTCTTGTGTGGAGAGCTGGGCACAACCAGATCAGTGTTTCCTATGAGCAGCATGAAGAGTGTTCAGAGTCTGATGCACTTGGCTCCGAAGCAGGCTTTATTGCTTTCTGCCTTCTCACCTGGGCAGGCATGATGATGCTCCCAGTTTTCTACTCTGTATTTTTCTCTGGAGCACTTAATAGACAGGTCTGTCCCTGTCTGGATCTGTGATTTTGTTATTTTTCTGTTACTTTAAAAATATTTTCAGAGGAGAAGCTGTGTCTGCAGAAAGTAGCACAGTGTCAGATCATGATAGGCATGGGAAAGGAAGCGAAATAGACACATGAAGGAGATGAGCTCAGTTCCTATGCCTTGTATATGATTTTAACCTTCAAGTAGCTAACAATGTTGGCCTGCTACTCAATGGCAATATGAACTGTTCTTTAGTAGAAAAGGTATTATATAAATGGCACAGAGTGGTCTGATATTTATACTAAACAGTTTGTTGATATAGGGGAAGATAATAGTAATATGTCCCAAAGTGTATAATCAGATATGGGAGGGGCCCAGGGAATTAACTGTAAATCTGAAGAGACTTATCACCCTCTTAGGAAGGCGCCTTTATTTACTTATGGACATTACAACACTCTTCCTTACAGGAATTATGCTTTCCCTAAATCCAGCTAATGCAATATTAGTTTTGTTTTACATATGGAAACTGATTTTATATACAAGGGCCATTTTATTTGTAGACCTACCTGCATTCTGGCCAAGTACAGCTACAATCTGTAACACTTCCTGAGCCTTACATATATCCAGTGAAGTACCTCTTCTTCACCAGTTATTACAAGAAATCTCAGACTCATAGCACAGAGAGCTAAAATCTTTTCTGTGTGATAGTGATTAGAATGTAGATCTAATGCAATACAATGTGCAAACTACCAAAAAAAGGATCAGGGTGTGGTTTAACTTTAAATTAAAATTCAGATACAATCAGAAATACTTATAAAAACAGGGAATGGCATTAAAGTACATATTCAGGTGATCATAATGGACTTAAAAGCATATCTCTTGGGCTGCAAATGCCAAGAGAAAAAAACTTGGCATTTCTGAGAGAATCAGAATTATTTTGCTGTGACCCCAAGGTGGGGGGGGGGCACTGGGAGATGAGCAGGAAGAACTGAGAGGGAATGAGGAGACCCCTTCTGCAAGGTTGATGAGCTCTTTTGCCTGCTTCTTACAATTTAAATAATTTCATATTGTTATCATTGTTCTTTTTAGCAGGTTATTTCAGCACCCTAAAATCCTTAATGATTCCTTATTCTTGCTCAACAAAAGGCACATTTGCTCACCAAGTTCTGTTTTTTCTTGCCCTCCTGGAGAAATTAATGAAGCAAACAACATTTTTATCAGACAATATGCCGATTTTCAAAAACACATACCATCCACCAAACCTTAATGCATAACAAAGACTTGCATGGAAGAATAATTTGCATTGTCATTCTTTTGTCTCCAAGCTGCACAGAACACTGCCATCAAGGCCATGGCAAGTGGCTGCTGCTGATCACCTGAGAATGCTTTTCAGTTTATGCAAATTCCCTTTTCAATATTCTTAGTAAAGCCCACTGGGAGGATGGTGCTGTGACAAAGCATATTTGAAAAGGAAGGGTCAACCATGGAGATTACAGTGCACATATGGCCCCACAAGCCTTGAATATATAATTATATAATGCTTTTCCTGAAAAATAAGTTGGCAGTCATAGAAGACCAGCCATTAATATTTGATGCAGCAAAGGGCTACTAGTCAGTCTGCAATTAGTGGGGAGTGATTCTGAGTGTATTTTTTAAAAAATACATTCTTTATTTTAAAAAATGCATGATTATGACTGGCTTTGATTTACAGCGTGAAGTGTCAGGGCACAGTTTCACACCTCTATGTGCGTGAAGACCACACCGCTCCATTACCAGTGTTCTACTACTAGTCATCACTACTTTCCTCCTCTCTTCCCCTTCTCTTCTGGTAAACAACATATTTTCAAATGAGTTTTGTTGTATTGGTTTGTTTACTTTTATTCCACATATCAACAAAATTTCAGTGTTTAGCTTTCATTTTTTTGACTTATCATCAATGTTTTCATAAGTGTCAACATATATAAAGCAACTATGAACAGACTTAAGAAGAGATATCGACAGCAACACAGTTCGATTCTGTGTTTTCATAGCTATTGTCCTGTCTGTAACCACTGTAGACAAGAACACATAAGAGATGCTGCCATGTGTGAGACTCAGCAGCCGCAGCCAGGGGAAGTAGGTCCATTCTTCCCTGGCTACACAGCAAACACTATTAAAGGCAGGGGAAGCCATTTGTTCATGAATATACATTTGATACATATAAATGCTTTGTGCCATGAATATTTATCTCTTTCATGGATTGCAGCTGTTGTGCATTGAAAACTATTAACAGGTTGGAAAACATCGTTTAGAAGCCTAGGCTTGTCATTCTTGTGCAAAACCATCCCTGGAAATTTGCACTCTTCTTCTCCTTCTATGGAAAAGATAGAATACTCCTGGAACTTATAATGAAGTTAGTCCTTTAGCAGGTAAAAGAAAAATGGGTAAAAATGGAAGGTAGCTTTCTTGGGGAAACATCCATCCATCCATCCATCCATCCATCCATCCATCCATCCATCCATCCATCCATCCATCCATCTATCTTCCTTCTATCATCTATCTATCATCCATCTATTTATCAATATCTATCAATTGACTGATCTATCAGGTATGCTTTTATTTAAAGTCTTCTCACTCAAATTGTTCATGTAGTTTTACAATCAAGGCAACTTTTTTTTCCTACATACTGATATTCAGCTTTTGATAAATGTTCCATTATTAATAGAGATTAACATATCAGGATTTAAATACTATACAATTGTGGAAATATGGATGTCCTCTCAGTGAAGATGAGATTCTTAGATGGTGAATATTCTTGTTCTCTCAAGTGAAGTGGAGAGCCTTTCAGTCACCTCATGCGATTTAACCTAGCCACGGCTAACTCTTTCATGTTCACCACGTGAATTCATCTCTAGCCTGTCTTGCCATATTTGTTGCATCCTTTCCTATGGTGAGGTTTTCTACGACAGTGCCATATTAAGGCACTACTACTGTGCTTTCATCACTCCTTAAAAGGATTTCATTTTAAACAAAGCAATATGACACTAAAATACATTGACAGATCACACACTGGGGATGAAGTTCTTTGTTTAGCTTCACTAATCAGGCAGCACCGGATCAGAAGCCACTTATGGCCTCTGTTTAAAGTGTCCAGTGGTCACATACCACGTGGGGAAACTCTTTCATTATCTAGTGGCTTAGACATCTACATGTTTGAGGCTTACTTCCCATTATCTAGGTTAAAGATTAAGCCTTTTTGGACAATTTAGTTGTACTAAATTAACTAATCTTATATTAATTTGGGGTTTACAAATAAATGTGGTTTTGGTTTATGTATTTTCTAAGCAACATATATTTAGCTTTGAAATTTCTAGATATAGTACTTCCATCAAGGTGATTTTTCTTTTGTGGATTTTATTCATGATTGCCACACTCTTTCTAATCACAGTTGACCAGGAATTTCAAGTGATGTTTTAGAAAAATTCTTAATATCATCCAATCAATTTTAATCAGTAAAAGAGGTATTATTCACTTCTCACATTAAATATATTGAGTTGCTGGCAAGATTTTTTTTTAACCATATGTGCCTATGTGTACAGATGTAGATAAAGATCTGTGAACACAGGTGTGTTATCTAGGCTATAGAGCTTTATGCACGTTTGTGTGTTGTTTACATCTATTTCTGTCATCATCATCATCATCATCATATCATCATCATCATCATCATCATCATTATCATGTCTTATTGTTTTAAGCTGTTATAACAAAGGCACCGTAAACTGAGTGACTTGTAGACAGAGTTCACAATTCTAGAGATGAGGAAACTCTTGATTATGGTTCTGGCAAACTGGATGTCTGCTGGGGAGCATTTTTTAGTTCAGAGGTAGCACCTTCTCGGCGTGTTCTCACATGATAACTACCATGAGTGGTCTCTCTGGGGCCTCTTTCATAACAGCACAAATCCCATTGATGAGGACAGAGTCCTCATGACTTAATGACTCCCTAAGGTCCCATTTCCTAATTGTCTCCTTGGTATTTGATTTTCAACTTATGAATTTTAGGAGACACAAGCACTCCACCTATAGCATCATCATCTTAATTCAATTTGTGTCTATATTCTTCTGTTTTCTATGTTTAACTAGCATAACTATTGATATTAAGAAGAGGTGAGGAAAGTACAAGCCCTTTTATACTTAGGGGCTAGTGCTAGTTATTAATTCCTTTTTTTTTTGTAGCCTTTTCTTTTCATGTCTAGATTTTAGCTATTTTCCTATTCATTAATATATCCTCCAGGGGAAACAAGATGAGCACTTATCATTGAGAGTACCATGCACTACTCATGGGACGCTCATTAAGTGTATGTTGACAATGTCAATGGCGATGATAAAATTAAAATACATTCATTGTTTTTGACCTTTTAATATAAGTTCAATGAAGCTTTGCATTCAGTATAGGTTAAAATATATGGAAGATTTTCTGTGAAAGAGAACTCTCCTCTTATGTGTAGGAGTACCTATGTAGACTTACACTCTCAATTTCTATCAATTCAGAAGAGAACAGAAGAATAAGACTACACCTAAGTGAAGATAAATGTCTGTTGATTGTGGTGTCAGAAGAAGACAACATCTACACAAAGTCTATGTCCTACTCTCACAAAGATTAAACACGCAGTGTGGCCATTATTCTAAGACATCCTTCTATTCACCCTATCTGAGTATGCCTGGGAAATTGTAGGAAGATAAAGATTCTCTGATTTAGATAGGGCACATTTCAGCTGATTTTGGGGGGATGTACAGAAGTAAAGAATAGACTAGTGTGTTTGAGGAAAGTAGGTAGGGACCCTTCCTTTTGTCTCAGCCAAGATAGGCTAAGTTCAAAGACATAAAAGTTTAGCATAAAGATATACAGTTTCTAGTGAGGAATCACTCCATAGTATCATCCTTTGGGTCATCCTTTGTAGCCCAAAAAGTCCTCTACATTTTCATGTCTCAGTGCCTTTCCTCTATTTTTACCTCAAACATTTTTAACATTGCTTTTTACATGCAGTTGCAGTAATTCTTGGCATTTATTGATTCTAATGGCAACTATAAGCATATATAGAAATGTAATTTGTGTTGCACATATACTTCTATGTATTTTAGTTTGTTGAGTAAATCCAATATTGTGTAGGAATAAACAAAATGCAATCAATTTGCTTGCAAAGTAGTGATTCTACTAATCAAACCCATTTTATTTAAAATGAAGCCTTTTGGCATTCAGACCAATTTTTCCTCAAATTTTGAAACCAATTTCATGAAAAAAGTGTGTGTTCTGAGATTTGCAGAGGCATTTTTAAGAGAACATTGTTTATTTCACATCACCCACAGATTGCATGTTCAAACATGTCACTTTTGTTACATTGTCCTTCTACATGAAGTAAAAATTGTTTCCAGTGTACACTTAACTATTTGCCCCACCAATCTCATTTTTTCATTCATTGACTGTATCTTTTTTCCCTTAAATTTAAAGAAGACCCTGCCTTTTAAATTCTACAAAACCTCTAAAATGCTAACTGCTCCCCAAATTCCCACTTTTATCCTTTGCTTAAAAATCAGGAGAAAAACAAAATTCACCCACATATACCATAAATAAAAAATCCACCGGTTTCCTTAGAAGGAAATAATGGAAGAAAAAGAAGAAAAGGGATAAAAGAGGTTATGTCAGAACTTTAGAGGTAAATAAATAGCACTTCTTCTCTTTCCAACCTGTTTAAAATAGTTAAAAAAAATTTGAGTCAGGAAGATCCTCAAAATATCAACTAGAGTCTGGCCAAAAGTCCTTTGGAGAACTTAGGTTTATCTATCTATATGGCAAAATGATTTTATTAACTTTATACATGAGAATGGGATAGATTTATCAATGTTATCAGCATAGTGTACCTACCATGAAATTATCATAAGTCCACACTTAATGTTACTTACAGGTTTAGAGAGTTGCAACTTTTAGCACAACAGCATATAATGAAAGTAGGTCTTTCATTATAGTTTCATTCAAAATGGACTTATTTTTCCCCCCTTATCAGTGTAATAACAAAATTGCATTGAGCTAAATAATGCCATTCAGGATCCTGCTGGAGGAGCACAGGTCCAAGAACCTGCATGAAGGAATGTGTGGGTTTATATATGTTTTATACCAATAAGTACTACAGATTGTGTCTTCCTTGAGGGCAGACTAACTGAAAAGAAATGTAGCGGAGGGAGCTGAGAAGCACATTCCCAGCTCCTTCTTTGAATATACCAGTCCCATCAAGAATACATAGGTGAGGGCACGGGTAGGAGACAAGTCTTTCTCCAAGGTAATCTTTTACAAAAAGGCAAAGGAAGTATCCCTCATCTTCACATTAAAGGACTTCTTGTAGCCTCGCTGTCTGAATTTAACTAGCCCACTAGAATTTTTTATTAGACCATTGGCAAGCTTCGTCTTATCTCTGAACTATTCTTGGTTTGCTTATGCCTTTCAAAAATTATCCTTAGACTAGGTCTGAGAGCCTGCCTCCTGGGAAAGAACACATCTTGTTCCCAATTTGTTCTTAACTGAACCAGAGTTTGACCAGGTCTGGATGCCTTCAAAATGGAATCTCTAGCTTAGTTTCAAAAATTAGAAGCAAGAAAACCTATTAGAACATCCATGTTATCCTCTTGCCAAGCCTGGAGAATACGGATTGCCTATTTTCTTAAATTTACACTCTTTATCAGAAGGACAACTCAATCAAGCTTCCTAGGAAATAGATACAAATGGACTCATCATATGTCAGGGTACATGTTCAAAATGTCTCCAGAGCATTGGAGGAAGAATATATGTGGACAAAACAAATCTCAGAGATTTGTTTTTCCCATGGAGTCAAATTAACTCCTCAGTCAACTTCCTACCTAACACTCAAATCAGGCCTGGTTGTTTGATTGTTCATTTTTAGTTTGCTGAAATGATTCTCATCAGAGCCATTATCTTCCATGTATAATTTTCAGTGAAAATGTTGTCTTCCTAGTCATGTTTTTTATCTACATTGACAATTTGTATCTACTAGACAGAAAATGTTGTGTTCTCTCTACCAAATTCCTTTTACTCTAAATTTTGCAGGTAGAAATTGCTCAAAAAGTATTGTTCCTGCCAATTTTGAGTCAAAAAATTTTGCTATACACAATTTTTGTCTTATGTGTGATTATTTTCATCATATTAATTAATACTCATTATAAATTGGGTAAGAGAAAGCTGTTCAGTTATTTCTTAGCAAACCCATGAGAAAATAATAAGCAATTCATCTCCTCCTTCCAAGACTGATATGTTATGAAGGACTGAACTATTATTGCTAGGCTAACTCTTCTGCATATTTTTCTGGTCATTCTGAGTATCGCATTTTACAGAGTCCTTTCTGCTGGTGGAGCAAAGAGCAAATGGCAGGACCAAATGTTTTGTTTTGCTCCATATTTATGAGCATTTAGCAGACATCAAGCTTAGAGGGTTCAAAGAAAAAACACTTTTTTTTTTTGCTTTTATTTTTGTCCCATTGTTTTGTCTAAATCTCTCCTTGGAGCTTGTCAATCACAGCAACAATTCCCGGCCATGTTCGCATATCCTGCGTCCACTCGCTTCGGGATCACACATGCTGAATTCTCATGTCTGAAGCATTTATCTGCACTTTCTTCTTTATTTGAACAACCAACATTTTTCACTAAGAACTGCTTATCCGAGAGTGCTCAGTGTCATCACTATAAAGAAACTCTGGCTCCTACCTCTTAGCACCCCACCAGGGATCAAGTAACTGGAAGGAAAGAGAGTGTGAATGGCTTTAAAAGCAGCACTGAAAATGACCCTGTTATCTGGGCCTGGTTTTATGAGCAGAGGAATGAATGCTATGATCTCAGGAGAACCTTGCCAGATTAAGGAGCTCAGAACCATCCATTTAGATTTATTGAATACTCCCTGGCTACTTGGACCTGTCTTGAAAGTTTCTGCTATTCATCAGCTGCTTAAAATATTGGATTTTTTTATAAGCTTTTGTTCTTGTTCCTGCTATTTTTTACTATAAACAAACTGGGTTTGTTTGCTTGTCTACCAATTTAGTGGTTTTCTGGTATATCTAAAATAGACAGTCATCAGCACTGTCTAATTTTAGAACTTTTACAAAACCCCCAAAGAAACCCCAACCTATATCCACAACAATAATTCTACATTTCTGTTGCCCAATCCACAAACCAAGGAATAGCTACTGTTCTTTTCTCTGTTTCCATGGATTTTCCTAGTCAAGACATTTCAAATAAATGGAATTATACAGTATATGATTTTTGTAACTATTTTTAACTTAAAATGACAAAGACTCATTCATGTAGTTGGCATATACTTATTCTTTTTCATTGTTAAACAATATTCTGGATGTTTTTGATTTGTCATAGGTTGATAATCCATTTATCAGCTTACAGATATTTAAGTTGTTTCCACCTTTTTACTACTATAAATGATACTGCTATGACCATTCCTGAATGAGTGTTTATGTAGGATGTTTCTATTTCTCTTAAGTATATGTATTTTTTGTATCAATTAATGTTTTTTTGTGGGAAGAAAACAAGTTACAGATAGGTATACATATTATAATACCAACTCTCTTAGGTATATTTAATGTTGGTATGTCTAGAGCTGGCTAATTCCATGGCTACCATTTTGAAGAACTTCTGAATCGTTTTCCAAATGTCAGCACTTTTTAAAATCTTCACGAATTGTGTATGAAGATTTTAGTTTCTTTCCAACCTCATCAAAACTTATAATACTGTTTTTTTTAGCTGTTCTAATGGGTTTATTTGTGGTTTGATTTGCATTTTCCCAGTGACTAATGAAAACATCTTTCTATATAATTATTTGCCATTTTTATAACTTATTTGGATTTATGTCTGCTCAAATCCTTTGCCCACTTTTCATTGGCTAGCACTGCAGTCAATACAGATTGCTATGAACTGAGTGGATTATAAACATTTATTTATTATAAGACATCTAATTCTTACAGAGGTTGTGATCAAGTGCAAGATCAAGGAAAATCAATGTATGTTAATGATCTGCTCCTAGTTCAAAGAAGATTATCTTATGCATCACATGACAGAAGAGGTGAAGAGGTAGGATCTATTTAATGGGACACTAATCCCATTCATTCTGATTTGGTAGTTTCAATTCTTCTGTTAAGATCTGTTGTATGTTTTGAGTTCATTTATTTTTTTTAATCTGGTGTAGGGCAAGGATCCAAATTTATTCTTTTGCATATGGATGTTCAATTTTCCCAGTTCCATTTGCTGGAAAGACTGTCCTTTTGTACCTAGAATTGTCTTGGTATCATTATTTCCAATCAATTTGGCTTACTTGTATGGCTCATTTTCTTAATCGTCATTTTAATTCCTTTGATCTTAATGTCTAAACTCACACTTGCATCATATTTTCTTGTTACTGTAAATTTGTGGTAAGTTTTGAAAATAAGAAGTGTAGCTCCTCAAGGTTGCCTATTTTTCTGAATTGTTATTGGATTCTTCTGTGTCCTTAGACCTTCCATATGGATTTCAGAATCACTTTGTCAGTTACTACAAGAAAATCAGCTGACGTTCAATAAGGACTACATTGACTTTGTAAGCCAATTTGTATTACATCTTCTCAACCATGAATGTGAATGTTTTTCCATTTATTTAATTTTCTTAAAATTTCTTTCAGCAGTGTATTATGCTTTTCAGGAAATAAGTATGTACTGAATGTTAAATAAAATTTTATTCTTAGGTATTTTATTTATTTTGCTACTTTTGAGGTAGGATTATCTACTTATTCATTTTTTGGATTACTCATGGCTTGTATAGAGAGATACAATTGATTTTATATATTTTGATCTTGTATCTAGGTGAAATGTTGAGCTCATGCATTAGTTCTAAGAATTTTTATGTTTATGCATATAAGATCATGTGAAAACAGTTTTACTTAACGTTTTGTCTTTATTTTGTATGCTTAACCTTCTGGTCAAAAGTGATAGTACAACATGGAATCGAATTAATACTGGTGCAGTAGTTTTATTGATGCTCTGTTTAATTGTATGCATTCACATAAATTCTAACATTTTTATATCAAAGAACTTCCTTTATTTCTTTTAAAGTAGTGCTATTAGAAATTGTTTCTCTAGAAAAAAAGGACTGATAAAATAAATAAAAACTAACAGAACTGTGGAACACCATCAAGTATACCAAATATGTGAAATGAAGCATCAGGAAGAGTAAAAAAAGACAAGGGGAAGGAAATAGTTTAAGAAATAATAGTCAAAACTTCCCAAATTTGATGAAAGACAGGAATCTACACATGCAAGAAACTCAATAAACCTATATACAATAAATTTAAAGGGATCCACAACTAACACAACAATAAAACTGCAAAAATCAAAGAAAGAGGTATAGCATTTCCTTTTTCTCTTGCTGCTCTTTAAACTGAATAATTTCTACCTATCATAAAGTTTGTCAGTTCTTCTGCCAGTTCAAATCTGTTGTTGACAATACTTCTAGCATGTAAGCAATAATGCAAATCCATGTTGCAACAATAAAACAAATTAAAACAAAACAAAATAAATCTGTTTTTGAGCTTCTTCAGGGAATTTTTCATTTCAACTCCAGAATTTTTATTTCATTCCTTTTTTGTATTTTCTAATTCTTTAGTAAATTTTAGATAGGGTGTGACACCGTTGTCATTCTTTAATTTTTTAGAATATTTTCTTTAGTTTTAAAAAGAAATTATCCGAGAGGGGACTCCAACCCGCCTGAAAGGAGCAGCTAGCGCGCCAGCACCTGGGGGAGGAGACCACGTGAGACAGGAGGTGGGCTCCCTACCTGCAACAGCCCGTGGTGTCTCACGGTCATCAGGCCCCAAAGCCCAAGTGCCTGCGCCGCTACACAACACCGGTGCAAACTCAGAACACAAGGACATTCACTACAAAAAGCACATAAGCAGCAGTAAATACGACTATATAGGCTACAACATGCCTACTACTAGAGCGGTAGCCACCCAATACGTAGAGAGCAGATCCGAAAGGAAAACACAGGAAAAAGGAAGAACACAAACACTCAAGCAAGTCCTAAGAAAAATAACTCACCACCTAAGGATAGACAATTTGAAAAATCCAACATGGAAGACATCAAAGAAATGCTCCATATGTCAGACAAAGAATTCAGAATCAACGTGATAAAAGCACTCAAAGAGGCCAAGGAAGAGGGGGAACAAAGGGAAAGCAAAAGAAGAGAAGCTCTCAATTAATTAAGAGAAATAGTAGAAAAATATAAAAAAGAATGCAGGAAAATGAACAATATCATCAACGAACAGAAAAACGAAATCGAAACCCTAAATAAGAAACTGCAGGAGATGCAAGGCATAAGAGGAACAACAGAAGAACTCAAAAATGCAGGGAAGAGTCAGGAAAGCAGACTAGAAGAAATAGAAGAAAGAATCAGCACACTAGAAGATACAGAAGTAGAAAGAATGAAGAAAGAGAAAG
>PVHY01013261.1:0-41903 GCA_004024945.1 Uropsilus gracilis
GAACTGCTTGTAGCCTGCTTTGGAGAAAGAAGCAAGCAGATAGGGGTAAACAGTTAAGTCAAGTAAAAAAGTCTCTTTTTACCCTGTTTCAGGACCTTAGATTCACTGTGATGTGTAGGAACTTGAAGAGGAAAACCGATCACACATTTTCATGCTTGGGTGTTTTCCCTATGAGTGATACCCATGATATGTGCACTGCCCTCAGGAGGCTTGCAGATTAGGTAAGCAAGATGTCCAATTGTGGAATAATGAGAGGAAGAGCACAAGGTGAATCTTAAAATGTATTCCATGAATTATAGATATTGAGGGGAGTGCTTTCCAAAGTGCATTCTGCAGAAATGTAGTTCCTTGGAGTACTGATATGTCTTTTAAAAATTACTCAGGGGTCAGATTTCATTTGCAAAGCATTGAGCTAAGCGCTATGAATTTTCTCTTTTCATTTTGCAGGACTTCTCAGAACCTTTCTGTTCCTGATCTGCATCAGGTACTCTGCACAGCACACCCTTAATTACGAGCTGCCAACAGTTGAATGATGCCATTCAAATATTCCCTTCTCAGGAAGTATTTTCACATTTGATGTGTATTAAATTTTAGTAAGCTGGATGCTTGTTTCCAAGGCACTATCAGGTGGAAACCAAAGATGTGTAATTAGGTGGGATTTTCCCAAGATTGAGGACCAAAGACTCCTCTTCTGCAGGACTGTGGCTTGTTAGAGAAATATTTGGGAACCATGGGTTGAAGGAGAGGCAGCTTGAAAGTTCGTCTCCAAATCTAGGCAGGAATGGCAAAGAGAAGGAAAGAAAGTAGGACAAGACCAGATGCTGGGGTGGTTAAAGGAGCTGTCTCCTGTAGCCCAGGAGAGTATTCTGTATGTTTCTGAGGGCGTATTCTCAGGTCAAGATCTCCAAATGCTAACGGAAGTACAGAGAGCAAACAGAGACAATGAAACAAGCAGTCTGAACCCTGGTGAGGAAGGACTGGCTGCATAGGGGAAATGAACAGCCTGAAGACAGGGTGCTCTGGCTGCAAAGTGTCCAAAAAGGCTTCCTGAAGGTAGCATCTCTTGAGCAGCAGCCTGGAGGATGGGGAAGGTTACCAATATTAACAATAGTTACCTAGATATTGGGTACAGACTGGGACCTTGAGTAACCGTGAAAAGTTTGGTTTCCTGGGAGTAGAGGGAGTAGAAGCAAGTAGGAAGCAACACAAGGGGATCAATGAACAAAGGCAGTTTCATAGGTCATGGAAGATATAAAAATGTCACCTTGCAGGCAGTGGAGATGTGGTATGACAGGAACACCAGAGGCTCTGAAGATAGGTCACCCTGATTCCAGGTCCTTGTCATTGTCTCTCTGACTGCTTAGCCTCGAGCAAGCTACTTCCAGAGCTCAGTTTCAGCTTTACCATCTGTGAAATGGGGGTGATGGCAGTACCTGTTGCAAGCTGCTGTGCAGATAGCATAGGAAACTATATGCCAGGTGCCTGGCATGGAGTGAGCTATTATTGTTGCTGCTATCATCCTGACTATCCTTGCTTATTCAGGAACTTTGGCTTGGACCGTAGAGTTGGACAGTGTGGCCTTGGGTCTGCATAACCAATGGGTTAGCTGTAGGCCTCATCACCTGCCTGTCCTCTCTGTTCAGAAGACAGGATGATATCTGTTTAGCCTCCTATACTATATGAGGAAAGCCAGAGTAAGATTTGAGAGATATTTGAAATAAAGGAAGCACAGGAGAGAAAGAGGAGGGAAGAATCAAATGAGAAGATAACTCATAAATGTAATGATAGTTGTTTTCAAGGAGTGAGAGAGTAGGTGAATTTCAATCTTTCTTTTTCCAGGGTATTTAATATATGAATAAATTTGTGAGTGAGTCACTGTGTGTGTATGTGTGTAGTTATACTCATCAACACTCACTGGCAGGAGAGAAATTAAAGTATTGGCCAAAGCAGGTAGCATCTTTATCTTGCTTCCTAAATTCCAGTCCTTTCTCAGATCTATAACCGTTCCCCTCATTCACCTTCACTGCATCTTCCTTTGTCATGGGGAAGCACCTGCAAATCTCATCTCTGCTGTCATACAGCATAACAAGGAAAGAGACAGTCCTGAAGTCCCTCCCCACAGTGCCCAGTGCTCCCCATTACTGATATGACCCTGGATAAGAAAATAATATATGAAGGGAAAAAATTCTGGAAGGATAGTTTCTAAAAGACAAACGTTAGATACATTAAGTGATGGAGTTACAGATGATTAAAAAAAAATGGTCTCAAAATTTTACGACTATGTGTGCCATGACAAATAAATGCATATTATAAATATGACAACAGGAGCTCAGTTTTCCTCTCTGTTCTAATTCAAAACTCTGGCAAGTTCATGCTTAGAAGTAGGGCCTCATCCTCCAGCTCCTAGTCTACAGTGAATGTGGGAGAAGACTTGACCTGTGTCTGCCACTGCATGACCAGGATGGTGGACCTGGGAGGGCTATGGCCCAACCTACTGAGCCTTTCCTTCAGGCTCCAAGGTGGAAGCTCGGCAACTGCTCTGGTATTTTCAATAGACATGCCCAGACAGCTCTGCTCTCTGACTGTGTGCGGTTGCATGCATGTGGCACAGGCAGCCCTGCACCCATTACCCTTCATTGTTTCACCCTGTTGTTAGTGCTCTGGACCCACAAGGGGCAGAAGTCTGCATTTGAATTGCAAAGAACCCAAACTACAGCCCCCAGGATGTGAGGGCGATCTGGCTGAGACATCTGTTACTTCATTGATCACCAGGGTTGATTTGGCTGATCTGGCTGACTAGGCGGGTGTCACCTTCCTCACTGCACCAAGTGTGTCCCTGCCAAAGCTGCATGGTTGAAGAGGACGGTCTTCCCGGATTAGACATGGAACATTCTTCGTTCTTTGGTCAAGGGTATACGAGTAGCTGCACTCCCCTGCTAGAACCTCCAAACAAGCTCTCAAGGTCCAAACTACAGCCTCCACTCCCTGTTCCTCCCTTTGCTTCTTGGCACCTTCCTACATCAGAGCCTAAGGTCAGCCTGCACATTCACAACATCTTCCCTTGGGAGCACCTGATCTCATGGGGAGGCCCACATCTTCAGAAATCTGCCTCTCTCAGAGCCTTTTGTAGATGAAAGAAAATGAATGCAGCAAGCCCTGTCCCAATTTCTGGAACCTGTAAGTTGCCTGATAAATGTCAAAAGTCTTTGCACACATAATTAAAGACCCTGAGATAATCTGGATCAGGTGGATGAGTCCTAAATCCAATGATAAGTGTTTTCATAAGGAAGAAGAGCAGAAGATAGATTAAGAGGAGAAGGTGATGTGAGGACAGGAAGAGATTGTGAAGGGATGCAGCCACAAGCCAAGGAATGCTTAGAACCAACAGTACCTGAAAGAGGCAAAGAAAGATCTGCTTCTGGAGACTTTGTGAGGAACACAGCCCCACTGATGCCTCAATTTTGGACTTCTGAGCTCCACATGCAAAAGAATAAATTTCTTTTGTTATAGCAACCCTAGAAAACTGATGTGCTAAGGTATGTGCAGGAGTTACTCAGTGCCTAGCATGTCTACAGGGAGACTGCTTTGCCAAGAGCATCCACAGTTCATATCTATCTTATTCAATTCCAAAGAAGATTCTAGTGATGCTTATAATGGTATTTGCACTGAATTTGAATGTAGACCTTGAGCTCTGCAAGAACAATCTCATAATTTATGGATGATAGACATACATTTTCACTAATGTGTAACAAAAAGGATTAATTCCCTCTGCAGTACCTTGTAGGAAGCAGCTTCTGGCACCCCAGCCCCCTTCCTTTCCAGCATCGCCAAAGAGAACATGCATGTTTAACCAACGATCTAGCCATAAGCACAAGGGGTGGCTTTATTCTGGGGTCCTGGCAGCTTGGCAAGGAGCTTTCAGAAGGCTATTGTGAACCATCCATACACTGAGATTCAGAGGGTTTTAGAGAGGTTGTAGCAAACTGAAAGGCAATGTCTGGACTGTGGAGAGGTCAGCAGCTTATCCTCTGTAGATGTCAACCCACATCTACTGGTAATCAACCAGTCATATGTAGTTATTTAAATTAAAATTAAATTTGAAATTTTGTTCTTCACTCTTACTAGTCCCTTTTCAAGTGCTCAGCACTCACTGTCACTAGCGGTAACCAAAGGAGATAACTCAAATTTACAAACAAATACATCATCACACAAAGTTCTATTGGACCTTATGCTTAGAAAAGACCGGGTAGGAGTTTCAGCTATGTATGATACCAGCATTGTGATCTTGGTCAAATAACTCTGTCTTTGCCTCAATGTTCCCATCTATATAATGGTATTATAGCACTTAATCTGCCAGAAGCAAATGAGAGGCTATATTCTAAGTACTTAGCATTGGATAACAGAATTCTCCTTATCACAACAGAAATACACATAGTAGAGGCAAGAATAAGGCAAGAACACTTCCTGGGAGTCTCATAAGACACTCATAAGAGGCTGTAAGGAAAGACCTTATTTCCAATCCCTGATCCATTAAAGCTGTGTGGCTTTGGGTAAATCACATCACCTCTCTGAACTCACACAGGGCACTAATAAAAAGGAAGCTTTTACCTTACGAGATGGAACTATGCTTGTGGGAAAAAAAGCAAAAACAAAACAAAACAAAAAAACCAGAAACCTTTGAAAGATGCTGTTAACAATCCAATGGAAGAAACGAGTCAGAGAAAAGAGCAAAGAATGATGTTGAAAGATCATTACTGAAAAATAGACAGTAAAAACAAAACCATAAAAACAGCCTAAATGTCTCATAAGAAAACAGACAGGCTATAGCTGATCAGTATGATAAACGATTGTACCCAAGAAATAGGATATTATAAAATAACATTATTTAAATTGGGAAGTGTTTTTATTTAAATTAAGAACATATTCAAAATTAAACAGTATATTTTTAAATTTCCTTTTAGAAAGAATTTGCACCTATCTTTACAATGCAATCTGCCAATATTTTGACAGTGGTTTCTGCAGGTTGTTGGCCCTTGATTACATCTTCTTTTCACTTTTCCATACAGATCAGATTCTCTATAACCTGCTTTTATTAATGTGTATAAAGAAAAGCTTACACATGTTTAAAGCAAGCTGTTGGCCTAGATGATCTCCAAGGACTTTTGACAGTTAATGTTCTAGGACTCAGCAAAGGGCAGGGTCTTTACAACCTGGAAACCCCTACCATGCAGGACAGCAGAGCAGATGGGTGTGGGAGAGCATGCAGTCCTAGGACCCTCACAGGCAGCACTTAGAGAAGCTGATGTAGATGGAACCTCTGAATCTTGCCAGAAAGAGAGGAAAGTGGAAGAAGTTGGGAGCAGGGACTATTGTTCACACTGGTCACACACTGCTGACATGTCACAAGCATGTGCCTGATGACTGATGAATGGACGAATCATGAAAAAGAACTTGCTAAAACTGGGCATGGTGCAGTTTGCTTTTATATGTTTTCTTCCTTGGAATCTTTCAGAAAAGGAAATAAAATTAAATATTTCCTTTTCAGAAAGTCTGTGAAAAACTGTTCAACGTCGGTAATTTAAGCAAAGCAAATTATAGCTAAGAATAAAAAGTTTTCACCTAAACCAGGCATGATAGCATGTGCCTGTTAATCTCAGATACCTGGGAGGCTGAGGCTAGGGATCACTTGAGTCCACGGGTTTGAGACAACCCCGGGCAACATAGTGAGACCTAGTCTCAAAAAAAAAAAAAAAAAAAAAATTTCACCTAGCCACTAAGCAACTATTTCTAATTTAATAGCATCAAATATTGCTGAAGATATGTAGAACCAGTCACTATTATGTACCAACTGTATACACCATTTATCAATTGATACAAATATTCTGGGGGAAATGTACAAAAAGTATCAAAATCTTAAAAATGTAAAAGCCTTTGCTCTAAGGTCTGACTTTATTCTAGAGAACTAGTAAGAAATGTGCAGGAATGGTATGCAAAAAATAGTTAATGTAGCATTGTTTATGTCACCCAAGTGTTTTCAGCTCTTATCAGCTGGAGGCTATAAATGAGCAGCATTTATTTTGATATACAAGTGCTTTGATCCTACTTTGACCCCCAGATATTGCTGGGCAGCTGCAGGGGGGACTCTAGAGGCTCAAGCACTGCCCTGCTTGTTGGTTCTCCTGCCCAAAGGCCACCTAAGGGACATGATGCAAATCCACTCTTAACGTTCTCTGCACTGGAGGTTGACCACAGGGCCACAGGCTCCTGGCTCTCAGCTCCCACTAAGATTCAGTCAATAGAATTCAGGAGAGAGGGAGATGTGTTGTAGGATAGGGATTCAGTTCCTCATTCTACAGCTCCCTCTGAGAGTCTGAACAGCCACAGCTCCCAGTATTCAACCCTCACCTGCACCCCATTACCAGTCCCAGAGACTACAGTTCCTTGTGCTTCCTGTCCACACCACTGGGAATAAGTTTCTAAAAGCTCCTTGAGTGTCTCAATTTGAATGAGTCCTCTGAATGCTGTGTCAGTAAACCAACTCTTCGAAACACCAAAGCTCTGATATGCAGAGTTTGTAGATTTCCATGGTATAAATACTCCCACTATGGCCCATTTCCAGCTACTACTAGTTAGCAACTGGCTGGCAGTGCTCTACAAAGCTGGCATGATCCAGCTCAGCACACTGCTAGCCTGGGTCTGGCAAGAGGGCCAGTTGCAGTATCTGTGGTAGCTGCCCAAGATGATGAGGTAGGTGCCTTCTAAGGGGGCAACTGCTCAGGTCCATGGTGCCCCTGAATGTCTATTCTCATCACCCCACAGCCATGTTAGGTGGAACCATCTGGATCCAAAAGAGCCACTGTTATGTTCTGAATCCCACAAGCTCTAGTTTTGTATGAATGATATCCACCATCAACATAGCTGATGTTATACATTGGTAGTAACATTGTGTACCTAGGAAATACAAGTTTCTTCCCTTTTGCTTTAGAATTATAAATTTCAACAAGGACTTGATAATATTATGGAGATTTGTCTTTCTGACTTGATTGATTCAAGGCTCAGATCAACAAAACTTGTTGACTATGCCAAGGTGTGGTTGCTGGCCTTCATTAGAATTCATAGTATTTGAACCCGGCACAGTGGCTCGTGCCTGTAAGCTTCAGCCTATGAAGTGGCCAGGGCTAGGCATTGCAGTTCAAGTCCCGCCTGGGGCTGGTAGCGAAACCTAGTTCCAAAAAAAATAGCTGGGTGTGGTGGTGCACGCCTGTAATCCCAGCTATGTGGGAAACTGAGGCTGGGGATTGCTTGAGTCTGTGGTTCCATGGGCAAAAACAGTGAGACCTAGTCTCAAAAAACAAACAAACAAAAAAAAAGAATTCATAGTTTTTTTTCAGAAGGATGGAATGAAAGGAGAAAATAAAAACAAGGCTTTTGTGATGTGAGATGATTGACAAGGCTCTGCTCCTGAAAGGGAGGGAAAACAAGGAGAGAGAAATAAAAAGGAACTTAAGAGGGAAACAAAGGATGAGGAAAGGATGAGGCCCTGGCCATGCTGGCTTGGGCAGCCTGGAACCTGTGGCTTTTACCCAGGCTAATGAACTCATGACCCTGAGCCTTCATATGCTGATGGTGTGTGCTAAAGAAACCTAGAGTTTGGAGATTTCAACTCTGTGTTGGCACTCGTTTTATGTAGTTTGACTCAAATATTTTTGGAGAGGCCAAGAGCACAGCTTGAGAAAGTGAACCTGATGTTGACTCCTGTTGGTTGGAACTTTTCTACTGCTTAAAGTTGAGATGGACGCCAAAAGAAAAGAAGAACACCACATCTTGGACCACGTATTTGGAGGAACTTGAAACAGACACCACAGGAGGAAAGAGAAATGCTGTTTGTGAAGCATGTGTTTGTGAACTCTAATTGGACTTACAGTGAGGTGACCAGGGACTAAAGGGATGGTTTTGGACATGTGGTAGGGTCACTGGGTTCTTCATGCTTATTTTGTAGCACATGTAACGGGGTAGCCAACGTTTTTACTTGCTTATCTTATAGTACATGTTTAATTACTTTCTTACTTACATACTTAGTAATAAATAGTTAGACCACTTTAAGAGTTTGATCTGGCTTTGGAATTACATAGCAAAGGATGTGGGTGGTAAAAAAACCCCTCAAGTCTTTTTTCTTTAGTTTGGAAGAGGGCTCTGGGGCAAAAAAGTAGCAGGTATCTAAAAGATAAATTTAGCTTGTGTGTGGAAGCTTAAGGATTAGTAAAAAGGCTTTTGTTCTTTTTGTATCAGATTGAAAGGTAAATGTTTTTGTCTGGTTTAGGAAAAGGATTTTAGCAAAAATGTCTGCCTCCCCCCTTCTGATAACAGTCACTGATGACAACAGACACAAACAAATACTGTGTGTGAGTCTATTTATGGGGAGTACCTAGAGAAGCTGGACTTATAGAAACATGGGTTCCTGAGGCTGGAGGAGGGAGGTGTGAGGAGTTGTTTAAAGGGTAAAATTTCACTTTTCAAGATGAAAAAAAATCTAGGTATCTGCTGCACGGGGACATGAGCAGACTTAAGGCTACAGAACTGTGTACTTAACAGTGGTTGAACACATTTGGAAAGCTAGCGGTGGATATGTTCTTTCAATTCAAACAGTAATCAACACAATCAACAGCTAAAACTCAAGATTTGGTTGATTTCTCCAGGTGCTAGAAATGTGACAGTGAATGAGAACAATTATTTCCCTGGGTCTCAGAGAGCTGATATGCACTTTACCCCCAACCTGGGGTGAAGAGACTTGAGACTAGAGAATGCCCTTGAATAAATGTGAATTTAAGAGAGAAGAATTGCTTTGAAGAAGCTGCTTGCAGTGCCTTGGGCATATTAAAGCTGAGCATTGTCCTGGCCCAGGATGCAGAGAGTGGCAAGGCTGGCAGACTGGGTCCCTCTGGGAATTGGAGATGCTCACCAGCAGACTGGGAATGGGGGCAGGGGTAAGGGTGGGGAAGGACAAGCTCTGTGAAGGGAGAGAAGGCCTACATGCATGATTTCACGAGTGTCTGGAAAGACAGACCTCCCTCCCCTTATCTCTGTTTCCCTTCAGAGGAGCTGTCAACTTGCCTTATCTTCTTCCCACATGTCTCTGCTGCCCAACTTTTCCAAGTGAGTTGGGAGGATTTTGCAGTACAGAAAAGCATAAAAAACTACCTTACTGCCTAGGTGTATAACAGTACTCTTTATTTATTTATGCTTCTCTTTGTTTCAAAGAGGATTTCAAGCCACTTACGATTATGTTAACATATAGCAGGTTATAATATCTTGCCACTAAGTAAGAAAAATGAGGTGAAGGGGGAAAGAGCTGGAGGATAATGGAGATAGAGAACCTTCCCTCCCTGGGAGAAAGCTGGGATTCCTCTTCTTCCCATTTAATCTGAATATTGACACCTAATTGTCCAGTTTTCATACATTGTCTTCTCAATTCTATTGAAAACGCTTTTAAAATGCTGGGTGCCTACCCTATCTTGGGTGCCATTAAGAGTTGATACATACATTTGATAAAGAGCTAGCTACTTTCCTGTGACTATAGACTTGCAAATTTCACAGAGAGCTGGGTAGTACTTTGATTTGCATACCTGCTTGACAAGACTTCCCTCCCACCCACTCCACCCCTCAATCCTTGGCATGAAGACTTGGGAAGAAAGGTATAAAGAGGCTTGAAGACAAAGGAAGAGGATTCAACCTTTTGGCGAGGAAAGATGGAGGCCAGGCCATGAGGGCTGAGGGACCTGAGGCATTTGGCCCAGGGTAGTAACTTTTGGCCTTTAGTAAGCATAAGCTGAATGTGCCTGCTGAAAGCTAAAGAGATTGGAGATTTTTACTCTGCGTTGCAGTTTGTCTTGCTGAGTTTGACGGGTATTTCTGGAGAGGCTATATGAGCCAGGCCTGAGAAGAAAATGAACTTTGCTGGTTCTTGTACTATGGAGTTTCTTTCTACTACCTGGAAGAGGACAACAAGGAGAAGACACATCACACTATTGACTACATGAACTGGAGCACACCAAAGAAAGATTTCTACTCTTTGAGCATGTGTAAATGAACTCTGAAGGATTGGACAAGTGGTGAGGTTAACAGGACTAAAGAACTTAGGTTTTTGGACAGTCTTGGGGAGGGGCTTTGGACAATGTTGAGGTAGGTTTCGGACAGTGTTGGAATAATTGGAGTTTTTCTTATATGTTTCTTTCTGTAGTCAAATAATTAGGAATTCACTTTGTTTAGTAATAAATTAGTCTGAACTATAAGAGTTGTTGTTCTAGCTTGGAAAAATATAATAAAAGGCTGGAGGGTGGTGGAAAGAACCTGCAATATTGGATGTTTTTAGGTTGCAGGAGTTGAAAAGGATAAATTGAGGCAAGCTAGTAAGTTGTAAACTGCAGCTTCTGAGTTTTTCTTTTCCTGGTCTGGGAGAAAGAGAACTGAGGAAAGCTGCTGGTAAGCAGCAAGCAATCTTGCATAACTAAAAGTAAGGAGTCAGTGAAAATGCAGGGTACTGAAGCCTTTAGCCTGCATTTAGGGTAAGGCTGGAGAAGAAGAGGATTTTTGAGTTATAGGTTATAGTTTAAAAAGTCTCTCTCTTGGCTGGGCACGGTGGCTCGTGCTTGTAAGCTTCAGCCTATGAAGCGGCCGGGGCTAGGGATCGCGGTTCGAGTTCCGCCTGGGGCTGTAGCGAGACCTAGTTCCAAAAAAATAGCTGGGCGTGGTGGCGCGCCTGTCATCCCAGCTACCTGGGAAGCTGAGGCTGGGGATTGCTTGAGTCTGTGGTACCTTGGGCAACAAGAGCCTGCGGTTCCACAGGCAAAAATAGCAAGACCTAGTCTCAAAAATCAATCAATCAATCAATCAATCAATCAATCAATCAATCAATCAAAAGTCTCTCTCTTTTCCCACCCAGTAATACTTTCACTAGGGTTTCTCTGCCCTTTATTGCTCTCTCCCTCAAAATGTGTCTTTTTGCTTTTTGCTTTTTCCATTGTACCTCTTGCAGCTTTAATCACCCATCACCCTTTCCCCATAGGGCAGGCACCTTGTCTGCTCTGCCACAGCACAGCAAGCATCTTTGAGGGCCTGCATGGTAGGCCCTCAAAAGTCTGTGAAACCAATAGTTTCCACAGTTGTGAGGGTGGCTCACACCCACATTAATGACACACCCTAAGCAGGGACTCAGGACACAGCTGCCAATTTGATTTGTGGGACTTATTATCCCAAGTGGTACCAAAGACTAGATATTGATTTGCAGGGTTTAAGTAAATAAGTGGATGCACAAGCAGAAAGGATTATAAACTGAGGTGAGGGGTTTGTAAAGCAGTTGAACCAGACATCATAAAGAGAGGTTGGTTCTCTTGAAAACTGCTCCTCAGGGAGTCATGGAGAGACAGGGGAGGGTGGCAAGCTCAGGTCACATCCAGACTCTATTACATCATGTGTCAATGGAGGAACCTGGGGTGAGTTGGAGAAATAATAGGGCCTCTTATGCAGAGTGCTGACATGAATGAGTTTGGCTGTGTATATGTACATATATATATATATATATATATATATATATACAGTATACATTGACGTGCAAGCACATGTTTGCAACAGTATGCATGCACATGCATGTGAGTGTATGTGTAAGTATTACATATAAGTACACCCGTGTGTGGCTAAGTTTATGTATGTGCATACATATATGTTGTGTATTGCAATCATGCATGGGTTGTGCATATTTACATGTACCTATGTGCTTATGTGTGCATGTATTTACATATTTGTGTATACTTATATATATATATGTGGTCCATACCCTGGCACTTAATAGATACTCAATAAATGAAAATGCCCTCCTATGTTACTGCCCTTCTATTCCACTTATGTAGCAGTGAACAAGTTCATATAAGAGTATATAAAATATTTCTAAAACTCCCCAGAACATTTCCTATAGTAATCTCAGACTTTTCATTCCCACTGGCTCAGTACTATCACTATCACTGACAGCAATAATACTTCCCCTTTTAAATGACTTACAATATCCTGTAGTGTTATTCTGACTACATAACAAATTTCCCCCAAATGTAGCTGCATGCGCTCACCACTGTTTATGAATTTTGCAATAGAGAGAACCTAGATAGGGGAGGTTGGGCTGTTCCATGGCAAATGAGGCCTCAGCTGGGGGCCTGAAGGCTGGGGAGCTCCTACATTCACATTTCTGATGGGTGGTGCTACTGGTGGCAGAGGACTGAGCTAGGGTTGCCACCTGGAACACCCTTGTGGGACCTCTTGACTCCTTCAGAGTTTGATGGCAGGTTTCAGGGCAGTACCCCGAGATACAGTGCCCAGTGAAAGCTGCCCACTATTTATGATACATAGTGTCATTGACACCACATTCTGGGTGAGGCAGTTACAAACGTCTGCCCAGGTGGAAGGGGGATGATGACACAGAAACTCCTCTTGATGGAGGGATGTTGGATGCTGCATTGAAAGGGGAATACACAGGCAACAACTAACAAGGATTGGCTGTCTTCAGAAATACAATCTACCACACTATGTGTCAGGGAGCTGAAAGATCTTTTACTCCATGAAACCACTGAGAATGTAGGTATTATTATCCCCCATTCTAGAGATGGACAAAATGAGGCCCAGAGAAGCAAAGTAACGTACTTTGGGCAGTAAATGTTAATTATCCCTGCTATAAAACAGGTAGTAAGATCTATACCTGAATTCTCACCACTGATAACCATCTGTCACATCTACCCCTACTATTCAGGCACTGGGGTTTCCATCCACATACTTTGAGAGAGAACAGCGCTTGTCAAAGGATTTTTCAGGGGTAGGCCCACTTTGGAGCAGCAGAAGAGCTTGCACTCCCTTTCTCTACATGTTCCCATGCTGCAAGAAGAAAAGTACCTTGGGGAAGAATGCTAAAGCTTGCTCATGAATACCCAATGGGTCACCCTTAATAACTCATGCAGTTATTAAGGTTTACAGGCAAGGTTCCTTCTGTACATACTTTAAAAAGGCTGTCTTTGCACAATGAATCTCTCCCCTGGGAGAGGAGGACAGGCTGGCATTTTTGCATTAGTGTTTAAGACCCAGGAGGGCCCCTTGGCTCCACATGGATCAAGGTCCATGTGGCAAAATAACTCCCCATGGGATTCATTCCAGGCTTGTGTCCCTTGTTGCTGATCTGCCTGCACGATCTAAGGCCAGTCTTTAGAGAACCCTCCTTACTATGCTGTGCATTAAGCAGACAATTTACTCTCCCTCTAATATGATTCAATTAGCAGAGGGGCCAGGGGTGGGGACTAACTGCTGGAGCATGTCTTGAGGAGGCCCAGGCAGCACTCTCATTTCACAGCTGACTGCTCCCAGAGCTGGAGGCTGTGGAGGGAGGAGGCAGCATTTATTTAAGGAGGCATTGCTGGGCCGCTCTCACTGCCCTGGGGTCTGGGGAACTTAGGATGATCTCCCAACCTTAGGTGGCAAGTGACTGCATGATGGAAATGAGCTCTAAGGTCTTCAAGTAGCTCCAGGCTCAGTGGAGATGCACAGCTTTGCCATCTGCAAGGGCTGACTTGGAATTTGGCACCAGCCTGGAAAGCAAAGTAATGGTGGAGTAGCCCCCCTTTCAGTTTCTTCCTCTGACCATTGGGTAAAGTGAGGGGTAGAGACAAATAGACCACCAGCATCAGGTCTGATGTTGAGGAGCTGCTCAAAAAATGATCTGCTTCTATGGCTGATTTTTAATCCTTGAAATAACCATTTTACAGAAAGAGGGGTTCATGTCTGACTGCGAGTGCTGATGCTCACCTGTCTTGATAGGAATCAATCTCTATGAGCTCAAACTTGACTTTGATGGTCCTCAGAGGTACCTGGTGGCTGGAAGCAGCTGTGGAGCTCCCACTGCTCTCAGCTTCTGTTGGCTGATCTTTAAAAGGTAAATTCTTTCCCCTGTCCCCAAATCCTCACCATTTCTCACCCCCAGTACTAACCTAAACAAAGTAAATTTTTTAAATCCCAAGAGCACAGAGGAGAAAACTGAGACGCAGAGAGGTGTGGTGACCTTCCCAATGTCACACAGCATGTAAGTGCAAAAGCCAAAGGCGGGAGGGTCTGGTCATTTCACTAAGCCTGGGCAAATGCCAACCCTCTAGCAGCTGACAGCCCCACCCTCCAGCATCAGCTTGGCACCCTCTCCCTGGTAAACTAAAGAGGAGTCATTTCCCATTCCTGGCTTCACTGCCAGCCTGGAGAGACTGAGTATAAAAGACATCTCCAAATAGATCAGGACCTTGTTTCCTGGTCTGTCCCAGCTTCTTAGTTTTGTTGTCTGTTTGAGAATGTTTCCCAGGAGACTGTGGGAATGTAGGTGCAGAGGCCTGGGGGCCAGCTACCCCCCTCCTCCAGGCGGGGTACCTGCTCTCCAGAGCTGGCGAGTAGGGGCTGAACACTCAGACTTGACCATGTTTGGGCATGGAGGCTTGTCCCAGATGGAGACCAAAGGCCGCTTCCCGGGAGTCGGGCTGGGAGCCCGGACTTCCTGCTTGCCGCTGCTCAGGCACCTCTCTCAGGGTGGGGGCTGGGGACCAGGCAGAAAGGAAGTGTCCGCCTGTCCAAGACTCCAGGGCACCCGGGAGACTGTGAGTATTGTGTCCAGAGTACTTGGGGAGTGGTTCCTCCAAAGAATGGGGACAGGAGAGATCTTGGGAAGATCTCTCCCCTTCCCTGAGGGGTTATCCATCAAGATTCTGGGCTCCAGATGCATTGACATCTGAGCCAGTGAGGATTAGTACTGCTGGCCACAGGCCACGGGCCAATTGGGGGCAGGTGGGTTCTGTGGGCGGTCACTGTAGTTGCGCTGCTCTGGCTTTCAGGTTCAAGCTGCCAGAGCAGTCAGAGGGCTGTAGCCTGGATAGCAGGGTTGCCCTGGCACTTGTCACCCAGGAGAGGGTGAAATGAAAATTGGCTCAGCAAGAGCTGCCCCACACCTTAGATGGCACAACAATGGCAATGTTTATCAAGGGCTTGCCTTGGGCAGGCACTGGGATGAAAACAAATATTTGATGTAACATATGATCTTTATCAAAACTTCCTGGTGCAGGCACTATTTTTCTTATCTCACAATCACTTATGCACTAAATGGCAAAGCCAAGATCTGTGTTTCTTTAATATTTTTTTATTGCAGTAATATACCACCGTTGTTCTACACCATTGTTTGATTTTAGAAGTACGGAATGTCTCTTCAGCTGCTGTTTCTATAGTGCTCCCATCACCAAAGCTTCCATAGCTTCCATCCCACCACCACAACTCCGTGTGCTCCTTCCCTAATTTGTTCTCACCCCCTTCTTCTCACTCTAATAGTCTCAGTTTTGTTGTCAGCTTCTAAGAGTTGGGTTTTTTTTAGTGCAATTTTATCTGACCTTTTTTTGGGTTTCTCTATAGTACACATATAAGAGACATGATATGGTATTTTTCTTTTCCTTCTGGATTACCCATGTAGCATAATTCTTTCTAGTTCTATCCACATTGCTGCAAATGGCTTTAGTTTATCTTTTTGAAGGCTGAGTAGCATTCCACTGAGTATTTTTGCCATGTCTTCTTCATTCACTGATCTGTTTTGGGGCAGTTAGGTTATTTCCACAGTTTGGCTATTGTAAATAGACCTGCAATTAGCATAGGAGTGCAAATTTCCCTTCCAATTAGTGTTTTGTATTCTTTGAGTAGATGCATAGGAGTGGAATGGTGGGTAGTCAGACAGATCTATTTTTAATCTTTGAGAAACTCCACACTGTTTTCCATAGTGTCTGTACTAGTCTATATTCCTACCAGGAATGCAGAGATTTCCTTTTCTCTACATCCTCTGCAACATTTGTTGCATCTGGTCTTGTTGATATGGGCTGTTCCCACTAGTGGGAGGTGTTATCTCATTGTGGTTTTGATTTGTGTTTCTCTGATGAGAAGAGATGGTGAACATTTTCTCATGTGCTTACTGGCCATCTGTATGTCTTACTTGGAGAAGTGTATATTTAGTTCTACTGTCCATTTTTTTGATTTGTTTTCTTTTCGTTGAATTGTATGAGTTCCTCGTAGGGCTTGCATTGGACCAGACACAGGGATAAATACAAATATTTGATGCATCATTTGATCTTGACCAGAACTATCTGAAGCAGGCACTATTACTCTTTTTTTCATAATCACACAGGCCCTTTGTCAGTAGGGTAGAGTGTGCAAATATATTCTCCCTTTCAGCAGAGTGTCTTTTGATTTTAGCTATGGTTTCTTTTTTCTGTGCAGAGCTTTTAATAGTTTGGTGTAGTCCCAACTGTTTACATTCCCTTTTGCTTTCTTGGTGACTGAATATGAATACACAAAGACATCTCTTAAGTTTATGCATGTTGTAAAGTTCATTGCTTATTTTTTCCTTGATATGTTTTGTGGTTTCAGATCTTACATCCAAGCTTTTTATCCATTTGGAGTTTATTTTTATATGTGGTATGAGACAGTGATTTAGTTTCATCCCTTTGCATGTAGCTTCCAGTTTTCTCAGCACACCATAGTGACGTGGCTTCCTTGTGTTAGTATAGATTCCATTTTATTGTAGTTTAACTGTTCATATAGGTGTGGGCTTATTTCTGGGGCAAAGTCAAGATTTGTTACCATGTCTGAGGATTTCAGGAAACTCCTATCTTATACTAATCTTCATCTTTTTAAACACACTATTGAGCGGATCTTTTAAAAATACCCTTTTAAACACTGTTCCTTCTAAAGAAGGAGAGCAATACAGATGTTTGATTACAAAGGACCCTCCATAGTTCTGCCTTCCTTTGTTTCTGACCATCTTTTCTAATTCCACAAAGTTTAGAGATATTTAGCAATTTTCAAAACTAAGAAGTTCTTCCTAGAGTCTAACTGAAATCCCTCCTGCTTTCGCTACAACTCATTTTTTCCTGAAGGCCCTCATTTGGATGTTGAAAGTCAACTTCTCCCCCAAGTTATTTAGACAAACAGAAGACTTAGCATGATCTTAAGAGGATTTATCATAACTCCCCAAATTCTCTCACTGGGTGTGGATTGTACCCAGGTGGGATCTGAATGAGCCGTGACCTTGCCTCCTATTTCTCCAGACTTCTTGACACTGGGCTCTGCCTTCCCAGTCTCACGAGTGCCCAGGGCTAAGAGCCTGAAGAGGCAGTGACCCTGGAAAATGGGGGTTGATTAACCTGGAAGGCAGGGACTTGCTCAGGGTAACCCCCACATGTTCCCCAACTCTCCTAGGAAAGACAGGTTTGCTGTATGCCCTCAGCCTTCATCCCCCAAGGTGGATGTCTATTGGCTCCAAGATTTGTAGCCCACATCTGTGGTGCAGAGCAGGTTCCAGTGACTCCTGGGGAGGCAGTCCACTGGGACATTTGCACATCTCTGTCTGTCACATCCCTTTACCTGTGAAAGAGTGGGTGGGTAGGTGGGTGGGTGGTATTGCTAAACTGGCACCAGGTGATCCATATTGTGGCTGCCCCATTCCTATGAGGTCACGACAGAGAAGGAATGGAGTGGGAAGCAAATGGACAGAATGTATTTCTCTATGAAGGCAAAATTTTGTTCCTTTGTGATGTAATGACTCTCCTGGAATGCAAGGAAACCCCACTTTCTCAGTGCTGCAAACAGGAAGGAACACTTGCCAGTGAGTATACTCCCTGTCAATCACCTGGGAGGGTGTGACAGGTTGTGGCTGTGGCGCCTGGACTGGGCCTTGTCTTTTTAGAACAGTGGGATGGACAACAGAGGGGTCAGGTCCTACAGTCCAGTCCTCAGGAAGCAGCTTAAGTGGAAATATTGCACTTTGCTAAATGCCTTTGAACTAATAATTCCTGATCATTTGCTAATTTGGAAAAATAACATGTTGATAACTTTAGGGACTCAACAGGGGAAATAGCCTTTTCTGATAGCTGATCAAAATTTACTCTAGAATGGAAGATCATGGAGAAAACCCTATGACACTAATGTCTTTGGCAGAAATGACAGGCTAGGGTTACTTTAAACAAACCAACCAAGAGCAATAGCAAAGAATTAACCAGAAGGCTATGGGTCAACTTGCAGGCAGGATGGGAAATGTCCGCCATTTCCAGAAGCCACAGAAGCCAAACAGACTCTGGGGATCCTGGGGGCACACAGGTAGCAAGAGTCACGCTCCTGCAGGGCCTTCAGCAGACTTAGCTGGGGAGTGAAGGGGGAAGGGATGAGGTGGGAGTCTATATACAGGATTGAGGTCAGAAGAAGGGGAGAAGGAGAAAAGCTGCTAATTGCTTTCCCCTTCCTGTTGGGCCTGGGGAGAAATATGGAGGTGGTTGCTGAGGTCACTATAATACCTTCTTTGCTTAAAGGAGTAGTGGGCTTATGGGGCTTGCAGCTGCCTTCTGGGGCCCTCTGCATACCAACCCTAGCCCTGCCATCCCTCCAGGGTCTGTTTTAGCTGAGTTATGAACTGCTCCAAGTTTTTCTGAGACAGCTCTGTCCTAGCTAAATGTGTGGGTGCTCCACCTCTGTGCACTGTATCGGTGCATCTCACAGTGTTAGCTTCCCTCTGTTGCTGCTGTCACACATCTGTGGCCCAAGACAACAGAAACCCATATGCACATGGTTCTGGAGGCCAGAAGTCCTTGAATTGGCCAAGACTGGCAGGGTGGGGTGAAGGTGTCAGCAGGGCTGCATTCCCCAGAGGCTGTGGGGACCACAGATGGTTTCTTGCCATCTCTCCTTCCAGTGGCTGCCATCCCCTACTATCAACTGGCCCAATGACCCCCTGTCACATGCCATGTGACCTTAGGAAAATCACTTAATCTCTCAAGTCCTTTGCAGAATAGAAAAGATACTTGTCTCTCAGAGTTGGTGGGAAGCATTTATGAGATTGAGAACATTCTCTGAAGTGTGCAACACTCCATGTGTAAAAATAGGGGTGATGCTGCTATTTGAGCACCCTTTCTGCTCATCTGTCTTCCCTTGTGTGCATCACCTGTCACCTGTGCTGATCTCACATCTGTTTGCTTCTGTGGCCCTAGAAATGACTGCTGCTCCCAGTGGACATGGGGAAGAAGCTGGTGACGGCCCAGAAGCGAGGCGAGACTCGTGCACTCTGCCTGGGTGTGGCCATGGTGGTGTGTGCTGCCATCTCCTACTACATTTTGGGCACCACCATGCTGCCCCTCTACCAGAAAAGGTACTGTATCCTCCTGGTCTGCCCCTTCCTCCAACTTCTCCCCTAAGTATCTGTCTTCTTTCTTCCCCATCTCAGATCCCCTCCCTGCCACCAGGCAGGAAGGTCTAAACAATTATCATTCTTAGTGTCAAGGATTTAAGTGCAAAGGAGACTGCATTGACCTGAGTCTTGCATGTCTTGGACTCTGGAACATGGGGATAACAGATGCAGGAGACCCTTTCTCATAAAAAGCCACAAAGAATCAGAGCAAACACTCCAGTGTGAGCTTGACACCAGAAGGAATCAATCACAGGATTCCACAGTATATCTGCACAACTCAGCAGCCCCTCTGAAACCTGCCCTTCTGGTGGACAGATAGCTTTTGACTGAATAATCATACGACGGGGAGCTCACAACCTGTACTACCTACTTGTTCACTGCTTCTTTTTCCAGCTTTACTGATAAGTAAGAAGTGTTGGCATGGAGCCAAAACTGGCTCCCTAGAGAGCTGCTCTGGAATCTCAGGGAATGTTCCATGCCCTGTCCCCTGAGAAGTCAACAACTTGAGCTTTCAAAGGAGAGCTGTGAAGCTCCTGCACTGTGCTCTGCTCAAAATAAACACACAGTTCCCTCAGACTGCTGTGAGGTTAAGTATCAGATCCTTGCTGCTGGGTCTCTTCCAGATGCCGACAGCCCCTCGTCTGGCAGTGTCTTCTGTCTGATAAATGAGACATGAGACGAGTCACAATTGTTTCTCTGATGTGTTGATGAGGCTGTTAGCCTTGCCCAGGCCTGTTCCTTCCTCACTTTTCACAATGCTGCAGCCATTCCAGGCTGGAATCTTACTGGAGTAATCCACCATCAGGGAGGCACTGTGCGCCTTCAACACATCCTCTCCAGACTAAATGACATCCTCACCCAACATCCTCCCTACCTTTTTAGGGGAAAGAGCACAAATTCTGATCTCCTTCCCCAGATCTGGCCTCTAAGCCTGCGTGACCTTAAGAAAGAGAGGTCTGTGCTTGGCTTCCTGTAAGAATCACAGCAGGGAGCTTTACACCCTTACTGGATCCCAACCACCTGAAAATTCTGATGACTTGGTTGGAGAACATGACTTAAATGTGGTGATCTTTTTAAAAGCTCCAGGGTGCTGGGGTGGGAGCCAGGGTTGAGAACCATTCATGCAGACGCTTTCTAAGAGACCAACCTTCTCACTATTCTGATTCTGTGATTCCTCCCCTTCGCCCAGGACTCCATGTTCATGTTCCTTTAGCTGGAAGCTTAAGGCAATATGAGGGTTCCAGGCCTGGATATAGGTAAAATGGTTCAAACAGGGTCGTTCCATGTCACCCAGGTTCTGAGTTGTATGTGTATATGCGGTCTCCCCAGTGTATGGATCCAGGAAGTCAAGTGTCAATTGATTGAGACCAACATCAGGGACCAGGAGGAGCTGGGGGGCAAGAAGGTGCCCCAGTATCCATGCCTATGGGTCAACGTTTCAACCATGGGCCAGTGGACCGTGCTGTACTACACGGAGGACACTCGGGACCGGAATCAGCAGGTATTTCCTAGGGGCATGGGTCCATATCCTCTTACTAACAGCTCTGTGGGCTTGTTCTTAACTGGCTCTCTCTGTCCACTATGCAGAGCAGTGACTGAGAAAAATGAATCCAGGTGATCAAGATGACCACTTGTATGAGGTCAAGCTGGACCTAATTGTTCTATGTTGGAATCAAAATGGCTGCAAATTGCAGATCTATCACCACATAAATATGACTGGGACAGTACACTAAGCCCATCCAAGCCTAAGTTTCCAACTTCACTGAAATGCTGGTATGAAGTAAGAGACAGCATCTAATGAGCAAATAACTTCAATATCAGATGATGTTAGTGCTATTCATCCTATATGCTATACCCAGGCTCGTTGTTGTCTCCACCAAGAGGAATATGTGATCCTCCCAAGTAATCAGGGGCCCAGGGCTGGCATGACCCTTGGTGGCAAATGTTTGGGAGACTTTCTCATCACTATTTTCTAAATGCCTTTTCTCTGCAAATCCACCACCGCAGTCCTTCCTAAAGGCAGTACAAGTTGGTTTATATTCATTTACTCATTCACCCACTCTGAGACCCAGTTCTCATTGTCAGCTGGAAAATGTCACTCCCTCCTTTCAGCCCCATAATTTCCTCTATTCTATGACACAGATCCTTCCCAACTAGGTATTATCTCACAGCTGAGCGCTCTCCTTCTGAGTCCCATAGCACTAACACAGGAAGTACTCAATGGCTGCTGAATGAATGAGTGACTGAATGTGCCTGCACAACCAGGCAAGTTTTTGAAGCTAACACCACAGCATCAGGTCTGTGACCCACCCATCCCCTTCCCCAAGAAATCAGGGGCCCAGGGCTGGCCAGACCCTTGGTGCTTGCTTCTTGCTGATGACTGATGTTGATGGCTAAACAGTTTTTATAGGGACTTCGATTCCACAAGGAATAGTGTTGCATTATCCTGGCTCATGATTGACAAAATTTTTTTTGCATTTGCACCAGAAGCCAAGAGCTTTTCTTGGAGCAAGTTTATTCCAAATAATGCTCACAGTGCTGGGCTTAAGAGGCAATTCAAGTATAAGTGGCTCTAAATAGACACCATCACTTTCTAGGGGAGGGTTTTACTGATTCCTAGAGATTTAAAGTCAAGAAAACCATAAAGAAGGGAAATACTAATGATGTTCTGGTGCTGTGTGAGTTGTAGACTTGGAATCTCTTCCAAGGACCATCAAACCATAGAAGCAGGGTCTCCTCAATTCTGGCTGTACATTAGACCCACCCAGGATTTTAAAATCAGAATTCCACACCAGACAAACTGAAGTAGAATTTATGAGCATAGATGGAGACACAAGATGAGCCTATACAGGTGGGACTATGAAGTTGCATCACCTGACAGCTCTCTAGGTGATGCTAAGCTTTAGAATACTGCTGAGAGCAAATGAGAGTCTATAAAGGATCTGGAATTGTAGGGGCAAGTCAAGAGTGATGCAGAGGAGTGGGGGTGCAGTAACTGGGTAGGGAGGTGAAGGACAGAGGCTAGGTCTGCATGGAGGATGAACACTGACCTGTCAGAACTGAAAGCCAATGGGATGAGAAGAGGCAAATGTGCTTGAGGAGCGGGAGCAGGGGAGGCAGGAAGGTCATGGAGAAGTGGGTCTCTGTGATGCAAGATGGTCATGTCTGTTCTGTTATCACTAGTGTGACTGAGCCCCACATGATGGAGCCACCAAACCCATCTGAAACAGCTCCAACTCAAGACCTAGACATTCTGATTTATCCCAAGGAGCAAGAAGCAAATTCCTGAAGACATGTTGAAATAGTCACTGGTGCCAGGAGGTAGGGGGAGGGGTGATGGGCAGGGGTAGCTTGCAAATTGCCTCCCTGACTGTGAGGCTTGTAACTTAAGGAAGGGAGAGGCCAGAGCTTCCCTGAATGAACTGTCAACCACACAAGAGACATTCCTGTCCTGAAAGGATAGTGACAGCAGCCACTGGCTAGCCGACCTTCCCTCTCACAGCTCCCAGACACCACAGGACAGTGCTAATGTCTCTCTAGTGCCACTGGAAGTGCCCTTCCCCCCATTCATGTTTTTCTCAAAAAGCTGGGTTTATGAATCAGTGACCCCTTCACCTTTGTTCATCTCTGGAGTGCATCATCTAATCCCCACAATTCTACTGGCCAGGCAACTCATATACCCCTTTTACAAGACTCACCAAGGCTGTGTCTCTTGCCAAGGTCATACAACTGCAAACTGACAGCTGAACCTGGGCTTGTCTGGTTTTATAGCCATGGTTTTGCTCAATGGGCAAGGTTCCCCAAGGTCAATATTGAGGCTTTGGGAGACTTGGGTTAGATCCTTTCAGCTCCGTATTCTGAATTTACCTGTGCCCAAGAATCTGAATGTCAAATTTCTCAGGAGCTAACTTCTCCCCCAGCCTCCGCTTTTCACCTGCTGGCTGGGGACATACTTCTGCATGCAGCTCCCCCACCTCTCAGTCTGTCGGGATTACCATACTTTCCACCTCTGTTCTACTGAGTGTTGTCAGGTCAGGTAGCAATGGAGCTGCATTTAAAACCAGGGAGTAAGCAGGGTCTGGGGAGAAGCTGGCTCAACACTTACACATTCTGATTCTGGACATGATGCCATTAGGGTGCTGGTCTTCAAACATTCGTGCATGAAAACCCCCCTGATTGCTAGGTCCTCAGCATTTCAGAGTAGAAAACTGCTTATGACTGGGTCTCCGGGAAGGAGGGTGGGCATCATGAGCACAGAGCATCTCCCGTGGGCTCACATAAGCATAGACCAAAGGTAAAACAGGGTCTCTACTTTGTGCCCCTTTTTTGGAGTTGCCCAGCTGGACTTCATCTGTCCAGGCCAGAAGGTTCCTAATGACAGTGATCAGTGGCAGGCTTAAATGTGCACCCTGCGCTGCCTACACAAATGCATTCTTATTACATGCATGCGCTCTTTCCTTTGAGTCCCGTGTCAAACACCAGCTTGCCAACATCTTTGGATTTTGCTCTTGAGGGTTAGACCTCAAGGGTTTTCAAGTCACATTTTCATCCATATGTTAAAATTGCAAGTGTTCATCTACAATTTAGTTTTCTGGTTTCTCTGGAAATATTGGAGGCCTAGGTACAATAGTTCTTCTGGATCAAATGGCATCTATGGACCAGGTGAATGGATGACCCCAGTCTGCATGTGTCTGCTCTCTCCATTTCCCTAGGTCCACCACTCTCTAATGACTCTCCATGGTGCCAGGGTGTCTGGCAGTCATCATCTTGTTGCACCCAGCTCACTTGGTGTTACTGTCATGAGCCCAGGAGTCACAGAGCAAAGGTCCTCAGCTCTGAATCCAAATACAGAGCCCAGTTGACCTGTATCACCCACTGATACCCTTAAATTGTAAAGTTTGAAGTCCTTTTCTAGTAATAGGTTTTGAAAAAGATACTGCTATTAATTCATTTTGATATAGAAAGCAATAGCCTTGCTTATTAAGGCACTTCCTTGAAGTGCCAGGACTTCAGCTGGGGACCTGCTAGAGCATGCAGGCTGTACCTGGGCAGCCCCAGGCTACCATGCTCACAAAGGGCATTATGAGGTTCCCTGCCTGCCAAGCTTTAGACAGAGTCCCCGCTCCTGCCTGGGAACCTGACTCCAAAGTTAGCCTGTTTCTTGATTCCACACAAGCTCTAAGAAACAGCAGTTTCCAACACCTGGATGCTATTGCTTCTTCCTTACAGTGCTCCTACATCCCGAGCAGCCTGGACAGTTACCAGGAGGCCCTGGCTGAAGTGGAGAAGGTCAGAGCCAAATTCCAGGAGCGCCAGGTTTTCAGCTGCTTCTTGACCACACAGGAGAATGACACCAGCATCCTGTACCAGCACGGGTCCCAGGACCTCCTCTTCTCTCTCTTGTGGCCTACTTTGCTGCTGACTTGTGGCCTCATCATCATTGCCATGGTGAAGATCAACCAGTCTCTCTCCATCCTAGCAGCCCAAAAATAGACCCATCTATGCTGTCAGCCCTGCCAGGGCCACGGGTATGGCCCACTTGCCCCCCTGCCTTCTCTCCCTGCTGCTCCGCTCTCCCTCTCCAACCTTTCATGGGTGGCCTTTGAGAAACCTCCTCCTTAAGTCACTTCCTGCTCAGGAACATACAGGGGGTTCATGAGTACCTAAGAGAGTTCATGGTTGGCCTGTCCCAACTCTCCATTACCTGTCTCCACTCAGCTGACTCAGGTCCCTTCTACTGCATCCCAGACACTACACAGATAACAATGATTGCCCCTGCGGGGTCTATGCCCTAGGCTGGCTATGAGGCCTGCCTGTCCTGCCTGGGAAGCAGTCCTTGATTAGTAAATCTCAGTTCCTCCTTCAATTCTCATAATTCAAGCAACAGAAGTTCCCACATTTAGGGCAAAGAGAAGATTCCTTGTCTTCAGAATACTAAATGCTATATACATTTTTATTCCAACATCAACAAATATATTAAGAGCAATAATAGGTTGTAAGGAAAGATACTAAAATATATCAAAGTACTAATGGCGGGATGGTGACTAATTTGAATTTTCTTCCCTTTCTCCTTTTTGTGTTTGTATTTGTATGTTCTAAATTTTTAATTCTAGAAAAGCTGGATTTCATTGTGCTTTTTTTAAATCAGAAAGTAAATTGTAGATGTTATTTTGGAAAAATTTGAGAGAGTAAGCTTCTCCCCACATGCTGGTCACCAAGCAGGTGGGGAGTGGGTGGGGGTCCCATCAGAGACAGGCTTTGAGAACACAGTCTTAAGAGCTCTCTAAGGGGGAAGGTGACCACATCAATGGGAATTTATGATTTTACTGCAGGAAGGTATGTGAGGCAAAGATACTAGCCTCACTGGGAAGCCCATCACAAACTTGAGATCATAGCAAGAGAGAGCCATCACATCACTGTTGCTGCTCCACAAAGTCTTCCTAGAACAATGGCTCTCAACCTGTATTCCTTGAGTTGAAGCTTCACCAGCCAGTGGAGAACTATGCAAACTGCACATTCTCAGGTTCCTGCCCCAGCCTATGTAGACAAAAGCCACAGGAGTGTGTGAATTTGCAGGGTGGGTGGATTGGGGTGGGGGACACCCATCTCAAGAGGGACAGCACTCTTTTTTAACAATGGTGGTGGATGATTCTGATGTGTGCTTAATCGCGAACCCTGGGTGTGGAAAAGCAGAGCTCTGTCACCCGGTTTTTCAGAATGGACCACTGGCTGCTAGGTCGGGCAGGCCTGGGCTGGATGCAAAGTTGGTCTGCTGTCTCTAAGGTCCTTAAGGAGTTGTGATTCTAGATAAAGGCATGGGTGTGAATCCTGTCTGTGGGTAGATATATTCGGTGTTTCATCGCTCTGATTGTCTGTTGTTTCATCTATACAAGAGAGACTCCTTTGGATACAAGGGAGGAATGACTGATGACCTGGCATTTAGCAGATGACCACGATGAAAGCTATTGCTAAAAACAGTGATAAGTAACCAATATTCAGAAACTTCCAGAAGGCATTAAACCAGTCTATTGGTATATTAACTAGGTAAGTTAGCTAGTTATTGGTGGTTATTCATAATATTGCTTGCTCTGTGCTAACCAAGGTGCCTTGTAAAAATCCAGCAAGATTCTACTGAAAGCATCTCAGGATGAGGAGAAATAACACAGCACAGTGGTTATGCAGGAGGGCTTATGATATACACACCTGGGTTCAAATACCCAACTGTGTCATTTACCAGCTTGGTGACTGGCAAATAACTTCTGTGCCTCAATTTTCATCATTTGTAAAATAAAAACAAATAGCATTATCTATGTTTTAGAGTAATTGGTAGTAAATGGATTATTATATAACATTTTAGAATAGTGACCTATAAGTGCTATCATAAGATATTATGAAAAACTGAGGCTCTGAGAGGTCGCTAGCCAAGTTCATGCACAGAGTAGATGAAGAGCTGAGAATCAAGGCTACACTGTATGATTCTGAGCTTGAACTCTCCACCACAGACCGGGAGCAGACTCAGTTGAAGGGCTGAGATACCCAGCTAACAAGCCCAAAGGACAGGAAATCATTGCTTCTGTGATATCCAGCAGTGTCTTTATGAAGGATGGGGCTCTGAGGGGAGGGCACTTGGACAACTGCACCTGGATAGCTGACACTTCCAACCAGGGAGCACTGATTTACCCCATTCCCTCTTGGTTCTTATCTGGAGACATTCCTTCCAAGAGGAGGCAGCACATTAATCCCCACAGTTTTCCCTTCTGGATTCAGAATAGTTTCAAGCATCCTCTATGTCTTTTAAGCAAGCCTCATTGTAATATTGTACTATAGCTTGCTGAGATATTGCAATTGTGGGAGGTTAGATTAAAAAGTACAAGGGGTAGGGATCACTATTATTTTTCTTACACAAGCATGTAAATCTCCAGTTATCTCAAAAAATTAATTTACGAAAAAAATCCAAAGGAGTAGAAAAGTTCCCAAGATAAATCTCATTTAAAGGGTCTCTTCTGTAATGATTTTCCATGTGCTAGTATCCAGGGTTAAAATACACAGAAAGTTAGAATATCCAAACAGGCCCTACAGGAAGAAATGGCATTATTCCTCTACAATTAGTAGCCAGGGTGCATAGTCACCCAGCTTGTGCATTACAAACGATGACCTTCATTTGCTGTAGACCAATGCCCTCCTCTTGTCAACAAGGACTGGCCTACTTTTCTCAAATCCCACACCTGCCTACTGCTCACAGTACTTCATGCCCAGGACGAGCATGAAATAATGGGCATTTACGCATGATGAGTTAGGCTCAGAGGGAAAATGCTTTTGAAATAATGGCTGCCTGGGAGCAGAAAGCCGGCACCAGGTCTTAATAAATCACTTTTCTAATGAGTGTCTAGTGTTTCCCCATTTGCTTTTTCTCTTATGGGCCAAAGACTCACAGCTAGAGAGGTGCACCTGGAGTCCTCCCTTGAATCCCTATCCTGGATAACACAGCCAAGGTTATGGGAAGGAGCCCAGATGATTCAGATGCAGAGTCTGGCTTCAAGAAGCTTTTAATTTTTGTTACTCTCCCTCTACCTTCAGCCACCATTGTCAGTCTTCCTTCTTCATAAGGAAGAATCTAACTGATGTACACTTTAACTAGTGCAATATAAAATGCCAATAAAATCCTAGTTTTTGTGACTAATGGAAATGATATCACCCCTCTACCACTCCAAATCAACAAGTCGTCTAGGGTTTTTTTTTTTTGTTTTGTTTGTTTGTTTTCATTTCAAAGCTCTTTGGGTGAGTGGATTATAAACTGCGTATCAATTGGTAGTTCTGCTGTCAATTGGTAGTTCAAGCTGGTGCATAGCTATTCAACAATGTTTGGTTTAGTCTTGCATATGTGGAGTTTTGAATCATATTAATTATTCGCAGCAATGCTGTTTCAACAAAATATAGCTGTTCTGTACTTTTCAGTACCTGCCCTTTTAGCTAAAGGAAAAAGAGAAAGACCAGAGAACAAGGTCAGAAAGGCACAGAGAAAATGTACTGCAGTCTAGTGTAGTAGTTCTCAAAGTAGGGACTTTCCATACTAATATTAAGATGCTATTTGCCTTTTTCACTCTCTTTCACCAACACTTGTGAAAAATTTCAAAACTTAGGTGAAATCACAGAGTCTGAATATAGATGCCGATAGGAGAGCTCAGCTGTCTTCTGTTATGCTAGACATTGGAGAGATTTGCAAAAATGTAAAAACAATGCCACTTGCCGGGCACAGTGGCTTGTGCCTATAAGCTTCAGCCTATGAAGCGGTTGGGGCCACGGATCGCGGTTCAAGTCCCACTCAGGGCAACACAGCGAAACCTAGGCCCCAAAAATAGCTGGGCGTGGTGGTGCGCGCCTGTAATCCCAGCTACCTAGGAAGCTGAGGCTGGGGATTGCCTGAGTCTGTGGTACCCTGGGCAACATGAGCCTTCAGTTCCACAGGCAAGAACAGTGAGACCTAGTCTCAAAAAAAAAAAAAAAAAAAAGTCCCTTTTTTCAATAAGGTTTTGGGGAAATTTTTGTAAGTATTTTTATAAAGATATGGTATATGGTAATATGTTAGTATAATAGATTTATTACTGCTAGTTTTAAATAAATTTATTTAAATGAACTATTTTTTGTTTTAATTTCCGAAATGATAATTGGTTGATACAAACCAAATCTCTCTAGGGCACTTAATATATTTTAAGGCATTAAGCAGTTCCTGAGACAAAAAGGTTTTGAAACTGGTGACTTGGTGGATTCAGAGTTTGAGTCTCCTGGTTCCTCTACCTCGTGCTTGTGAACATCCAGAATCTTCCCTTAGATTTCACTAGGTTCCCACTGGGGGCCAGGAAGAGAGCTTCAAATTTCTTATCTCTCTGGTTCCTGGTTCTCTCTTCAGAGCAGGGCTGCTTTTGATTATTTTTCACCAGCAGTTGCTCTCCTGGGTCTTCCATGTCAACTCAAATATCGAACTCAGCTTGGTTCTCCATGTCAAAAATTCTCCCCACTCAGATATAGCCCAAGCTCATCAGCAAATTTCCTTAAAAGCTTCTGACTTGGGAAAGGGGTGTGTATTGATGCAATGGAAACAGCTTCCAAGTGCATGGAGGGCAATGTTGGTGACTCATCCCAAGACTTATTCCTTTACTGGTTGCTGAATCAAAGATGGCTTGAATCTCCCATGATCACCATCACTCCACACTCAACTCCCTTATTCCTGATAAACATACACTAACAACAGAGGCTTTCTAAGCTTATGTGCATTAAGACATGTCTCCTTCCTTCCTCCCAGTGAGACTGTAGCACTGGACTTCATGGAGCCCCTGCCATTCACTTCCATTCTGATTTCTCAAATTCATATCCAACATATTCTGAGGTCTTTAAAGATTATCTGGTACCTCCCTACTTCCTCCTCTGGTGCCTACACCTTCCACAACAACATTCCTCTTCGGTGACACTCTGTATCAGCATCTCCTTTGATGAATAACTCACCGTACTCAGAGGTAGCTAGCAGCTTCTATTTTGGGAGTTATTTAGCAAATCACTCCCTGTACAAGAATCTGTCATCCCTAATAAGAACTAACATCTGTCGGGTACCTGTAGGCTAGGATCTGAGCTAAACTTTCCAATGAAAGGCTCATTTAACCCTAACAGTATCCTTTGAGGTTATTATTACTGTTTTCACTTCATAGAGGAGGCAATGAGGCTCAGGGGAGGGATTTAACTTCACAGAGGCCAGAGACTCAGTACACAGGAGAACTGGGATCCAAATCTGGAGTTCTTAGCTTCAGGCTTGACTCTCTAACCACTGACTTCTTGCTCCTTAATCTGTGCCTCAGGTCAAAACTGAATAATGCCAAGCAGGGCCTTATTGCCGGATGCTTCCCACTATCTTCCCACAAAGCCTGTGGCATTTATATTCTAAAAGACCCTGCAAAGATTCTGATGTGAGCACTCACATGGTACCTGGTCAAATAAAAGATGCTCCATAGATGTCTGTTCTCTCTTTGAACAAACATCATACTGGTTCCCCTCCAAGCTCAGAGACCTGCCGCTTGTCTCCTTTTTCTCATGAGCAGCTTCCATTTTTTCCACTTCTCTAGCTTGTGAGCAGCACCTAGATTCCTAGACTGCTGTTCCTCTCCATCCATTTTGAGTTGTATTCCTTCTTAAACATTTCTGCATAGACAGTCTATATTCCAGTCTTTGGCTTGAATCTTCTTGAATTTACTTGTGCAAACTCAGTTCTGGAAAAAAGTAGTACCTGCCACAGAGACCACATTCCTGCCTCGTTGAACCACCTGAGGGTGAAAGGACCAGTTTCCTTGAGAGTTCACTCTCTGAAGAAGCATCACCATTGACAACAATAGGTCTGGTTGGAATAATTCTCCCAGTGTGAACCAGGCAAATCCTTTGACCCCCAAATCAGCCTTAATTGAAAATTAAATTGCATTTCCATGCCAACTTCAGAATGCTTACATCCACAGCTGATTTATCAAGGTGAATGTCTCATCTCCAGGAAGCCCGTGGGAATCAAGTGACTGCATCAGCAAAATCACAAGCTGTATCTGATGAGAACATTCTTTAAAGCACAACTGGACCCTTTACATTCCTCATTTTGAATTTTGTGCATTGATTGAGTACTTGCTCTGTGCCAGACACTGTGCCAGAACCTGAGATATGGATACCAGGGGGACCCGGCACTGCACTCTACTTGCTCCTGGGCCAGAGGTAGGAAAAAAAAAAAATCATGTAAGCAAAAGATTCCAAAGCCACAGCACTTTACTTAGTTATCCAGGGTTGCAGAGCTGAGGGAGGTAGAGGATATTTATGAATAACTTTAAGGGTAGGAATTTGATTTCTATATTTAGCACAATACTAATAGACCATGATTGTGGGTGTGCCAGCTTCTTTCTGTAAGCACTTTACACACATTCATTCATTATTCCTCCAGGCAACTGTAAAAAATAAATGCACTCTGATTTTCATTATCCTGATGAAGAAAGAAAGTAACTTGCCCAAGGTCACAACAGCCTAATTATTAAGCAATGCAACTAGGATTTAAACTAAGGTCATTTCATAGCCGAGCCGATGACTTTAAGCACTACATTATACTGCCCTTTTATTTCTTTTAAGTTCTTTTTTTATTTTTTTATTTTTAAGAGACAAGATCTTGCTATGTTGCCCAGGGTTTTCTCGAACCCACAGTCTCAAGTGATCCCTAGCCTCAGTCTCCCAGGTAACTGGGATTATAGGGATGCACCATCATGTCCAGCCAAGTTCTTAATTTTTAAACGTCCAACTACAAAATAATTGCAAAATTAGTGCTGTGAGGATGCATAGTCTTCACCTTCCCTCACCAATATTATCAGCATCTTGCCATGCTGGCACTCCTCCTCTGTGCACGCACACATGCACATGTGTGTGTGCATGTGCATAGTGTCTATTTGTGCTTCTGAATCATTAAGAGTTAAGTTCAGGGACATAAACACAAGACTGGTTTGGAAATCATGTGGGGATCATTTTTGTTGAAGGATAATGTGTATGGACATGGAGAGTTTGGAGCAGGGTCTGAGCTGCGATTTGGTGTGCAGCTGTAAGTCCCCTAATATGGAGAGTAAAGGGAGGGATAGTGCAATATTGAAAAAAAATTAAAACTTTTATTGAAAGTACTGAGAAGGATTAAAAATTGGAGGTGTTTAATTAGTCAATGGTTTCTGATTAAATACACATGTTTACTGAAGACAATGCAGAAAATACAGGAAAATATCAAGAGCTTAGAAAAAACCCCATCGTCCTTACAAAATCCATATTGATATGTCTCTATACTTCTTTTCTATTTTATTTCTTTCACATATACCTTTGTTCACAGGTTGGAATTTCATTGTATAGACATAGCTTTATAACCCGTCTTTGCTATCAAGCAGTTCTCAAAAATTTTTTTTCAAGGATTTAATATTATTCTCTCAGATAGATAAACCAAGCTTTATTTAACCCACAGTTTTTCAACTGAAGTTTAGGTATTCCTCAATTTTTCACTATTATGATATAATAAGAATTATAAAATCTTTGTGCTAATGATTTGATTTGCTTAGAACAGAGTCCTAGAATGGAGGTCCTGGATCAAAGGACTGGGGGCACTGCTCAAAAATTTTCAGGTTTAAAACTTAACTCTCACTTGGAACATCAGCTTTTCTGTTTCACTGCCTAGAATAAGACTCTGTGTCCCTAACATTATGATTCCAGGCAGGGTAAAAGAGAGGTAAAGGGAATGTTGGAGAATTCTTTGCACATTTTCTGGGCCACAAAGGTAATTTCAGCCAACCAACCATTTTCATAGACCCAATGTATTCCTAGTGTGACAAGGATATGAATGAGAAAGGGACACTCATTCTTTATAAAAACATATCATCGTATTTAAGCCTTCAATATGACATAGCCCAGTCCTGGTCTGTATACTTCGGTGCATTACTTCCACCAGCCTACAAGATGCACAACATTGTGATCATTTTTTCCCAGTGGAAACCAAGGGTAGCGGGAGAGACGGCCACTTCCAAGGCCATGCAGCTTGCCATGGGGCATGGCTGGGTGTGGAGTCTGATGAACTCCAGAAACCATTTCCAGAAGGTCTTGGACCTGCCAGGGCAGAAACGGGGGCCAGTGCCTACAGGCCCAGACCACCTGACCACAGAGGAATCTCACAACTGAGTGGAGCAGAGAGGAAAATTCTGCCCTGAGACTGGATTCCCCCTTTCTATAACAAGTATAAATCAGAGATGAACCCAGTGGGTCACAGCTGTAATAACAGGCAAGGCAGAACTCAGGACCATGAATGAGGACTCACACTCAGACCCAGATGTAGGAACCTCCATGTCAATCGTCAAATGGACACAGGAAGGTGGATCACATAACCAGTCTCCTTCAAAGGCATGTAAGGTGGAGCTTTGAGAGAAAGGAAAGAGGGTTTGAAGGCCCAGGTTCAAGGGCTGACTTCCCCTCACTGTGCGGTCATACAAAGGGGACTTGGACTTCGCATCTTCCTGGTCAGCCTCTCAGTTTCTACTAAACACCTACTATGTGCCAAACCTTGTGCCAGGTGCTGGGACAGGCCCTGTTCTACTGGAAGAGGACTCTTATGGGTGAGTCAGAATAAAAAACTAGTGACTAAATGCTTAGTGTAACTGGAAGCAGTTATAAAAAATAGCATCAAGGGCATGGGGCCTACTATGAAGTTTGAATGAAGTGTGAGAGAGAGAAATGAAGAGTAGAGATCACATGGAAAGTGCACAGATGGACAGCAGAACAGTATGTTGGGTGTTCTAGTGAGAAACACAAGGCTATGACTGGGGAGGGCAAACATACATGGGCCAGACCATCCAGAGCCTGTAGGCCACATACCTACAGATGTGTCAAGACACCACTGGAGGCAGAGCTGTGAGCAAAGGGATTATGTGTCTTAATCCCCTTTTTGTATCTTAAAAAAAACAATATGGGAACAGGTAAGATAATAATGGGGAAAAATATGCATTCCATGGAATATTATTCAGCCTTTAAGAGTAATGGAATTCTGACACAAGCTACAATATGGATAAACCACCATACTGTTATGCTAAGGGAAATAAAACTGACACAAAGGGACAAATCTTATATGATTCCATTTATATGAAATATCTGCAAGAGTCAAATTCATAGACAAACTTTTGTCTTCTTTGCTTTTGAAGAAGCAAAATGGCAATTGCCAGAGAATATTGTTGGTGGGGGTGGGGGTTATTGGTTGGTGAGGAGTTTAAGTTCGGGATGATAAAAATTTCTGGGGACAGCTGCACAACATGCCTGTACTTAAGAACATTGAATTGTACCCTGAAGATAAGTAAATTGGTGAATTGTACATTAGGTGTACTTATTACAACAAAAAATATGAGAAAACATATTTCACAAAGAAAGGTCTGCAGGGATATATTTCTTTCCTAGGATCACCATGACAAAATACCACAGATGTAGATTTTTTTCAAGGTCTGGTGGCTGAGTGTTTCAAGATCAAGGTAGGGTAGGAGTGGTTTCTGGTGGAACTGTTTCCTCTACCTCCACAGCAGATGGCCACTATGTTGTCCCTATGTCCTCACCTGGCCTTTTCTCTGTGTGTGTTCCTCACTGTTATCTCTTCCTCTTCTTATAACAGCACCAGTTCTATTAGGTCAGAGTCCCGCCCTTAGGCTCTCATTTATCCTTAATTACCTCTCTTAAGTTCTTATCTTCAAAGACCTCACACTGGGAATTAAGGCTTCAGCAAATAGATTTGGGGGTGGGTAGAACACACACACATCCCTCCATACACTTTAACTCAGCACTGTAACCTTGGGCAAGTTTCTGAACCTCTCCCAGGCTCAGGGTCTAGGCAAGTTACTGTCCAAGGCTGGTTTCAGTGCAGAGATTCCTGTAGACCCCAACAAAGGGAGGCAATTATTATTATTCCTCCTCTAGCTCCTGCTGTGTTTGGATGACAGGACAGTCAGTTGCTTCTGGCAGGGACAGGGTTAATCCTCACAGGGATACCAGAGAGGTCTGCTGTCCAATGTGCCTCCTGGTTTAGGATGGTCCCAGGCTCCAAGTGACAGCTGGTTCCATGCTGATGTTTGCAGATAATGCACAGCAAGCCTGGGCTTGGTTCTGTCTGCCAAGCACAGATGGTTTCAAAAATATGCCCCAAACCAGCCCTGGATTAATCAAAAGATTACAGAAAGAAAATTGGGGTAGGCTAACCCTGTCTCTCTGACACCAGCCTCAGAATCACATCTCCTCCCCTGATTCCTGCCCAATTCTTTCCCCCTGCTTCTGCCAACCTCATTCCAGGCAGATATGCGACTGGCCAGCTGGAATTGGAACTAGATTTGTCCGGGTGGCATTTCCTATCTTCTCTCTTCACGGGGTTGTGTCTGTTGGACCAGGTTACTCGTATTTTTCATGCTGTTTGACTAGAAAAAGACAGTTTGGAGTATAAACTGGGGGGTTCAGTTCTCGTTCTCAAGAAAATATTCCAGAATAGGGCTGCTTCAGGCAGACCAGATCATGAAACCGCAATTTCTGGGACATGAGCATATGTGGCCTCTGGGCTCACAGGGAAGGAGTTCACATTGTCTCCATTGCTTTCCTTTCCCAGATCTGAGTCTGAAATGGAGGGAGCTCAAGTGAGGGAAGCAGAGGGGAGGATCAGAGTAGCGTGAGGGCCACCGGTTCTAGCTCTGGCCCATGGCTCTGTGGCTCTGGGAGGGCTCTTTCCCACTGAGGTGCAGGTCTTCCCATCTGTCTGCAGGGGTATCTAGCTACAGGGCTAGATAGCACTCCCACCCACAGGAGATTTGTGTGTGTGCCGAGTGTTCCAAGCAACACTGCCATGGAGCATGGGCCATGGCTGTGACTGACTCTTAAAATCCCAAAGCTAGAAAGAGCTTTGAAATCATCAACTCCCTCTCCAGCCTCCCTGCTGCTCCTTTCTGCTTCCTACTCTTCCATTCTCTGTCCTCTTCTGTTCTCTTCTCTACTGTTCTCTGCTCTGTTCTCTTCTGTTCTCCTCTCTACTATTCTCCACCCTTCTCAGTTTTGTTCTGTTTCTTTGCCTGTCTTTATCTCTGTCCCCTCCCTGATCCTTTAATCCTCTTATCTTCTGAGAAGATTCAACTCCCCTTCTCCAAGTCTCCACCCACCAATGCTGACAATAGCTATTTTAATACATCAACACCAGTACTCGGGGGCGCAGTCCCCTAACAATACAAGTACTGGTTGACTTCATTCATGTGGAATATAAAAACACAAAACAAAAGAGCAGATAAAACTAAACCAAAACAAGCCCTAGAAATTGTACTATAAAATTAAGGCTGCCATGGGGGCTGGGTAGGAACAAAGAGTGGGAGGAAACCCCAGTAGACTGCAATGAAGGATTATAGAGCTTTGGTGGTAGAAGTGGTGCAGTGACAGACATTCGAAGAGGTGTGGACCTGTACTGCTAAAATTATGTCTAGTATTATAACTGATATTACCTCAAAAAATAATACAATATTTTGAGTCATCATTTAGCCAACTCCCTCAGAACTTGAGGCATCCCCAAAACCAAACTTCACTTGGTTAACATCCTTATATGGCTCACATTTTCTTGGGGGCCAGAGGGAATGGCCAATGAATACATAAACCACTAAATTAAAAGAATTCCTTCAGCTTCAAGGATTACAGAATTTGTAATGGACAGTGGTTGGGGATGGAGGGAAGCAACTTGGGAGATATTTCTGGAGTTGGAAGATGATACACAGCCTGGATTTCCTCAGCTCTGGCTCTTTTCCCCTGGCTGCAAGTTCAAGACTTATTCATCAGAGAAGAGTTGGACAGGAACCTGACTTTGCCTGGATGGCGGTTATGTGCTAAGTCTTGGGCATGTCCCTTGTGTTCTCATGCAATGTCCTATAACTTCATGGGGTAGGTGTCAAAGTCTCCCTTTTCCTGGGGACAACACAGACTCCATCCAGGCAGGAAATGGAGGTGGTAATGAAGCTGGGACCCCATATGAACAATGCTATTCATTGAGAAAAAATGTAGACATTGCTAACACCTGCAATCTGAAAAACAGAGATTAAGACTAGTCTAAAGCTAAATAAGGCCACTTCACCTTTTTATTTTAAAGTGATTATCTGGGCAGATTTGATGATTATCTAAGCAGACTTGGTGAATATGCTAATGAAGGGTCCTGGGTGGTGGTGCACAAGGCCTAAATGAAATAGGGAAGTACAGACCACCAGGGGGTGATTATGAATGGTGGGGCCTCTGGTTGATGAGGGGAGTGAGAGCAAGGAGAAGGATAAATAAAAGAGGAAAAGGGCAAAGATAAGATATACAATTTTGGAGAGGAGCGCGAAGAGTGAACTGAGAGCGAGAACCTGGAAACTGGCATCAGGCACGGAGGTTTTTGGCCTCAGGTGGAGAAGGACCCAGGAGCTGAGTCCTTTGGAGCTTCTTCATCTCCCCAGCATTTGCATCCCTGAGGGTCAAGAGCTGTGTGAGGGTGGAGGAGAGGTGACCCTGATGAAGTACTGAGCCACGGTAAAACTCCAATAGGCCTGCCTCTGAGAGACCCACTTGAGACCCACCTGTGTTGTTTGGATTCATTTGGTGCTAACTGGAGTGACAGAGGATTAGGAGTCAAGGACATAACCTGGCATTTTCAACCAGAAGTACCCTAAGTGAAGTAAACCCCACATAACTCCTTGAGGAGTGGAAATGGGGCTTTACTCTGTTTGGAACAATTGTGAGGGTGTGGACTCTTTTAGTTTGTTTTTCCCGTATCTGTAAATAAACCTCTATGTCTGTCCTGGTCACTAGTGTTTGATCTCTGAGCAGCTGCTGCACTCAGGCAGAAGAATCCTTAGTAAAAAGGAATTAAAAGGGGTAGTCTCTAGTTCCCGATAATAGCAGGATTTGAACACAGGACTCTTTGGGTGCAGAGCTGCACTCCTTTCCTGCATCCTTCTGCCTTTGACTGCTATTCTACATGATCACCTCCATACTACAGAACCCACTCTCCTGGGTCTTGAGAACAGCAGCCCAGAGAAGATACAGCAGTCACCCTAAGAGTTCTGGGGATAGTGGGGACCGTGCTGGCATTGAATCACATTTTAGCCTACCTTCCTTGAAATCTGCATTCTTAAACAGGAGACAGTGGGGGGGGGGTGTGTGTTAGCACCTCTATCAGCATGACAAATGACTTTCAGCTCTCTGAAGGCTGGTGAAGATCTGACTTGGTCCTCTCCAGTCTGTGTCTGGGTAGAGCTGTCCACAGCAATCTCCTGACCTGCCAGAGAGCCCATTTCCAGCTACTTTTAATTTGGAGCAAACTAGCTGCTCCCCCATGGTCCTGAAGTTAATAGTATGTCTGTGCAGCAGTGCTAGGATAAGCAGCTCTGAACAAATTATTCCCATCTGCTCTCAGGGTTATCTGGAAGATAGACCCAGTGATCATAGAGAGGGACTTGTCTTTGTGCAGGGAGAGATCCTCTCTCCCCCTGCCATGTGGCTGGGGACCCCAGGGAGCACCTGGCTAGTGAAATCAGGGAGAGTTGGGGCAGCCAAGGTGGGGACTAGAGAGCCAGGAATGGGCCAGAAACCCTGAGACTGAATTTTCCACTTCTGCCAAAGCAGGTGCACTCATATTCCTGGGTGTCACCAAGGAGCCCAAGTTGGACTGCCCCAATATCAACTCAGTCACAGCCAGGACAACACAAAGACCAGGTGGGTGCAGGGGACTCACTCTTCCTCCAACACAAGCTGAGCCTCTCAAGAGGTAGTCCTAGCCCCAAGGTCCCCGTATCAAGGCCATTGCTACCCCAACAATTCTACTTGCTAGTAAACAGTGAACGACTCAATTCAAACTTGCCTTGCACCCAAAATCTTGTGGATTTCTCCAGGGACAATACCACTTTTCACTCTTGCCCTGTGAGAAGAGTCATGGGGGAGGGTGTCTTGTTGGCATAGAGACCACTAAGTGTATGTGGGTGCCCTGGCCCCAGTACAACTTGTCCAAGGGATGATTGTGACACTGGAGAACAAATGAGTGCCTAACTTGCTGAGCTGGATGCATAGAGCATCTTCTTCTCCCATAAATCTTATTTTAACCCCAGACTGCATCACATTATGGGATGCAGAAGGTCCCTTTTTCAGAAGGTCCAGTTGGTGCAGGACACAAGCCTACCTGTGTTTGAAGGGTATCTGCCATTAACATAGCTGATGTCATGCATTGAAAATAGGAGTTACTTCCCTTTTGCTTTAGAATTGTAAATTCTGGCAACATTATGGAGATTTGACTTTGTGAACAAAGCTTAAGTTGACCCTTCATTAGAATTCATAGTTTTCTTTCAGAAGGATAGAAGTGGAAGAGAAACGAAAAACAAGGCTTTTGTGATGTGAGATGACTGACAAGGCTCTGAGAGTAGAAACGTTACAAAAGGGAATTAGGAGAGAAAGAACCAGCCATTTTTGGAGGAGGATGGGGGGTCCAGACCTGATGGTTTATCTACCTGGGGCCTGTAGCATTCGGCCATGGTTCATAAAGTGATAAGCCTTAGCACCATAAACTGATGGTGTGAGCTAAAGGAGTCTAAAGAGTTTGGAGATTTGAGCTTTGTTTTGGAGCTTGTTTCATCTAGTTTGATTCAGATGTTAAAGAAGCTGTGAGTGAGAACCTGATAAGATGGACCTGGTATTGGTTCCTGTTTTACCTTGGAGTTTTTCTACTGTCTAAGGTTCAGAGGTCATCGAAAAAATAAGAGGAACACCACATCTTGAACCATGTGTTTGGAGGAAGCTGGAACAGATGCCATTGGAAGGAAAGAGGAATGCCCTGTTTTTGGAACATGTGTTACTAAAAGATTGACTGAATGTGTGGTGAGGTGACCAGGGACTATAAGGACAGTTTGGACATATGATGGGGTAACTGGGTTTTTCATGTTTGTTTTATAGTGCATGTAATGGGGTAACTGGGGTTTTTACGTGCTTATCTTGTAGTACATGTTTAGGTAATCACTTTCTTACTTGCCTACTTAGTAATAAATAGTTTGATCACTTTAAAAGTTTGGTCTGGCTTTAAGAATTACATAGCAAAGACTACAGGCAGGCAGCCAAAGTTTTGTTTTTTTTCCCTTTAGTTTGGGAGAGAGGGCTTTCAGGCAGGCAAGCAGCAGATATCTGAATGACAAAGATAACAAGTGAGTGGAAGTTTAAGGGTTAATAAGGGTTTTTGCTATCATTGAAAGGTAAAGGTTTTTCTCTGATCAAGGAAATCTGGCAAAGGGATTTTTAGTAAAAAAAAAAACAAACAAAAAACGTTCTGCCTCCCCCTACATAACATCTACAAAATGAGTGGGGAAAGGGGCACACTATGCTAGTGACATGTGGGGAGCAATGTCCACAGGGATGTCTCATTTTTTCTAGGTTTTTGGAGTGGAGAGGTAAGTACTGGTCTGCGACCTGGGCCACTGGGCCACTGGGTTCATGGTCAGTTTCTTTCACTGTAAAAATGTAACTGTCACTTCTGCTTCCAAGGTTGGACCTGGGGAGAGACTAGAGAGGGTCTAGGACACAAAGTTTAAGGGGGTCTCACCCTTAGTTTCTGCAAGTGCAAGGTTAGCATGTGCTCTGCTAACTGCCATTTTGTTAGTTGTATTATCTTCGTTCAATTAGAGGACAATCTTTCAAAGGTGATAATGCCATATTGTCCAACTACAAGGGAGGCATCTCAGCTTGCAGAGCTAGTTCAAGCACCCAAGCCTCACACAGCTGGTGGATGACAGGGCTGGGACTCACGCCCAGGTCCAAGTTCAAGGTCAGTTTCTTGAGGATACTAAATGACAGTGGGGAGGAAACAAGAAGAGCAGAGTATCTCAGTCAGGTCTGAAACTGAAGTCCTGTCTCACACAAAATAAAGGAACCGGGCCAGGGTGGAGGGGGGAGTTAGATCTCTAGGGTGTTGTCCTTGAGATAAATCTTTCAAGGTCAGCTCCCTCCCCCTTCCTAGCCAGTGGTGTTGTGGGTGGCCAGAACAACTAGAGGCTCTCCTGGATCAACGTCTTCCCTCCTGTTGACTCTGGCTTAGCCATCCGTGCTTGTGGGAACAATGGGTTCCCAAAATACAGAGAGAAATGGGCTGAAACCTCCAGTCAGAGAGGAGTTTGTACAACTGTTTGGGGGTCTTGAGAGTGTTAGAGAGCTAATTGTGCAGGAAGAGGCAGTTTACCCCAGACCCTTAGCTTTTTGGCACACAGTCAGGAACTGGACTTCTGGGATAAGCAGCAGGTGCTTATCCCAAGGGTGAGGGGGAGCCCAGGCTCTGGGCATCAACTGCACCTCCTAATAAGAGAAGTAGATGTGAGAAATGGCTCCAAAGACATTTGAGAATTGGGTAGAAACAAACTCCAAACTCCAGGAACGGGTAAGAGAAGGTTCTGGAAAGCCTGCTCCCAGTGTCTGTCTGGAAAGGTGGAATAAGGGAGGAGTCCATACCCTGAGGTTCTCAGGGGCCCAGGAGTATCAGCTAATAGCAGTAATCATGCCGGTGCACATTCGCTGAGTGCTTATTCTACTTGGGGAGCTTTATATACACAATCTTCTCTAGTCCCATGAGGAGGATACTACAAGTCCATCCTATAGATTAGGTAACCAAGGCCAGAGAGGTGAGTACCTAGCCCCAGGCCTCCTAGCCAGCCTGGCAATTAAATGTACTTTCCACTGTATAAGTGGTTTGCAAATCTTTTCTTTTAAGCAAGAGAAAGTCTTTAAATTTCAGAGAACTCCAGGATGTAAAACAAAACAAAGTAGAGCTGAAGGGGGAGGAGTGGGGGTGTCAGAGTCCTGCCCACACAGCCTCTTCTCTTGGGGACCGTGTAAATGCTGTTTTTGAGACACTGAACAAATCAGGCAGGGGTTGGAATGATCTGGAGTCTCACCCACTGGTCATGGACAAAGGTCCTGCAGGCTGAGTGATATAGACAACCATATAGACAACCTCTGGGCCAGAAGCATGTGTCAATCATCTAGATTATACTGAAACTGGGTGGCCCTAACCCCCCCCCCCCCCCCCCCCGGT
>PVHY01013262.1:0-41890 GCA_004024945.1 Uropsilus gracilis
ATGATCTTGTACGGATAAGTGGTTAAGATGAGTAGGATGGACCCTATTCCCATCTCACTAGTGTCTCCATAGAGAAAATTCAAACACAGGTAATGCAAAGGTGGAGAACACCATCTCAACGCAAAGGCAGAGCTTGAAGTCATGTGTCTACAAAACAAAGATCCTCAAAGATGGCCCCCAATCACCAGCAACCAAGGGGAGAGGGATGGAGCTAGCTGTGGGAGGGGTGTGCCCCGCAACTGGATTTCCAACTTTCAGCTCCCAGAACTGTGAGGCAGAGCATTTCTGTGGTACCTTACAGAACTCATTTGGCTGCCCTAGTGGACTAGCAAGAGGCTGAGGAGCAGGGAAGGAGTGAGGAGACTGGAATACATCCTCCTTTTAAGAATCTGCCTAAGTGGTAGTGATGGCTTATAGTGATCACCATAAGAAGTGTTGAAGAAGACTGGAAATCTGGTCCCCAAAGCTAAAGACCGGAAACATAATGGGAGGAAGCAGCAAAAAGAGGCAGAAAGCAATAGAGCAGCCACCAGGAAACAAGAAACAGGGGTGCAAGTCAAAGGCGCGCGGAATGGCCAATGAAGATATTGAGAAATAAAGGAAAAAAGACCAAAAAGACTAAAGCGCTAAACATGGACAAACAATGAAAAGAAAGGAGGAGATGAGACCAGAGGGATCGGGGTGGGGTGGGGTAATCCTATGGGGGATCAACAATTATGCAATCATGTATAGTACAAAATCCAAAAATTAAAAAAAAAAAATGTGTTGAAGAGAACATGGAACCGTCTCCAAACTAGATGAGGTGACATTGAGTTAACTCGGTGACATCCAGTTTTTTGGTTGTATCTTTCCAATCTAGAAGTTATTGCTACATGCTGCCTGCTGGTGACAAAAATCATTGTGAGATTTTTTTTTCTTAATTGATCATTTCTCTGTTACATAAGGTCAATAAAATCCAACTTCATGTGGCATAATTCATAGTGCTCTCAGAGATAACAGTTACGGTAACTTGGCAATATAAATCTTGGTAGTATTGACAGAAAGTGTTTATATAGATATTTCCAAATGCCTCTACTTGAGCAAAAAAGTGGGAGTAAATAAGTAACAAATTGCATTCAACACTATTTTAAGAAATTGATTTCCAGTAAAATGAATACAAAAAAGATTCATATCTTGGCTGAGTATTAATTCTTATGCTCTTTATAGAGGGCCAAATTAATCTTTAGGGTGAATTCATAAGTCAACCAAATAAAAGTATATGCATCAAGATGAAGAGTTAGAAATTTATTCAAGGAAATCTAACTTGCTTAATTCCAACTTGTCCTCCATTTATTTATTATTGGGAGCAAATGGATTATCAGACAATTGCTATCTTATTTACTTTATAAATGACTTCTGATAATGTTGATTGTGCTAAAAGGATATAAATAACATGTTAAATAGGAGAAAGACCATTTTCTGTCTATGGATTGCCTAGGAAAAGCTGCCTATAAGATAAGGGAGTGTTCAGGGGTGGTGTGTGAGGCAAAAGGGGGAGAAAAGGACAGATACGCAACTTTCTAAGCTGTGTGGCCTTGGACAAATCACCTCTCTGTGCCTCAATTCTCCCTTTTAGCACAGAGTCAGTAAGACCTACTTCACTGTTATACGGGAAAGCTCTCAACAGTGTATGCAGCAGAGTAGCAGCAAAACTGGCTAGAAGATACAGATTTTAGCTCAGCTTCCTGTTCATGTGTGGTTGAGACTGTTCAAGTTTCCAAGCTGCTTTTTTCTTCATCTTATTTTTAAATGCATTTTTTTATTTTTGGATTTTAAAATAGCTTTAGTTTTACAAAATGTTTGAACATAATACAAAGAGTTCCTATGTATCTCACACCTATATATTATTTATAATATAATATAGTTCCTATCTTAGAATAATGCCACTTCTTTTTTCTTCCTCTTAATGTTAGCAGTTTGTAAAGTCCCACAGAAACTTTTGTCAGAGGTACCACGCAAGAGAGCACCCACTGCTATGTGGTCCAAAAACAAACCCTTTCTTCCTGTGATGTTACTCCAACCAGTTAGGAACAGTTCCTAGTAAACTGATGATTAGAACAAAACACCTTCCTGTGTTTAAAAATATCTCCTAATGTCCCAAATAATCAAACAGATGTGTTTGGAAATGGAGACATGCCATTATTTTTGTATCAGACTCTCTAGTCCTGACATGGGTGTAGAAGGTGGCATCATGGATGAGAGCATGGGATCTTTTATTCTTGGTAAAAAGTTTGACACTATGCATCAGAAACTTTAAAGGAATAGCTTTTGACCCAATCATTCCACATAAGGAAATTCTGTATCAAAAAAATTTGTTCAGATAAATTAATTATGGTCTTAGAGATCACAAGTATTAGATGCTATAGAAAATTAACATTTCCTTAATTTTTAAGATTGAAATAACATTGGCTAAAACAGAGAGATTTCAGGCTTACTTCAGTTTTCATAAATAATAAATACATAAATAAACATGGATACCAGAAGAAAATCTATCAAGTTGTTAACAGTGATTATTGTTGACATTATAGGTGATTTTTATTTCTGTCTTTAAATTCTGATAAGTTCTCTGAAATTTTTATAATGCTCATGTGTTTCCAATACATTCAGAGGAAAAAGGGAGATTAAATGTTTAGAAAAAAAAAAAATCCCTCTGTGCAGGCCAGAATCAAATACTCCAACCTGGAGGGCTTAAAAATGGAACCTTATTTCTCACTGTTCTGGAGCCTGCAAGGTCAAGGTTAAGGTGTTGGCAGGTGGTTTCTCCTTGATTGAAGATGCCACCTTCTCACTGTGCTCTCACAGGGCCTGTCTCTGTATGCACACATCACAGCTGTCTCTTCCTGTTCTTAGAAGAATACCAGCTCTCCTGGATCAGGGCTTCATTTTTATGACCTATGTCACCTTCATTTTCCTCAGTAAATCCCTGTCTCCAAATACAGTCACCTTGGGGGTTAGGCTTCAACATACGTATTTGGTAGGATGGACACAGTTCAGTCTGTAACACTGTTATCTGCCAACCAATATTAGAATAAATATTCAGATTTCTGGTATCTACCTTTGCAGGTGGTACCTTTGTGTGGCATGCCACTTGAAGAGCCTGACATACGTCTGGTACAGAAGACATGCTAATTTAATGTTCATTTCCTCTTCTTCCTAACTCTGTTTTTCTTTCCTTCTCCATTGCCTTCCCTACAGACCTTCCTGATCTGCATTCACTCCCTCCCCTCATGCCCCACTGCGTGGTACCCTGGTGCCTTTTTCTCTTTCTCCACCTGCTGTCTCCCCTTTCATCTGGGTCATACAGATATCCTCAGAGTGCCCCCTTGACTGGAGTTTTTGCTTGTCATGACTCCATTTCTTTGTTTCTAGTTGTTGTTAAGCTTCTCAAAAACAGCCTTTGTCTAGATCTATGTCCTCACCAGAATTACCTTTGTGTTTTTCATTAACCACCCCATACAAGGGACCCTCCTCAGTCCTCATTTTATGTGGCCTTAGGAGGTGCATTTTATGTGACTTAGCAGAAGTCACCAAAGTTGAACACTCCCTTCTTTTGGACTCTTTTGTCTTCTGGTACACTACATTCTCCAAGTGTCATATCTACCATCCAAGTGTCACTCTTTCACTCTCTTTTTTTTTCTTACACCTGTGTGCATCAGGTTTTCTCAGGAATTAGTTATAGACCCTCTTTGTCCTCTACACTCTCTTTCTAGGTCATTCTATCCATCCCCATGTTTTAAATGATATCTGTGTGATAATGTTTCCAGGCTCTCAACTTCTCTGAACTTTAATGATTTCCTTGACATTTCTGCTTGGGTGAATGGCAGAGATCTTGGTCATAACTTCTACTACTTCTAATAGTAATCTATTAGTAAACTTCTAATAGTAATCATTCCCCAAAATGTTTATTTCAAAGTCTTTACTATTTTATTTTTTTTAATTTTATTTTTACTGTTTACATATTTATGAATCTATATTTTTATATATGATAGTTTACATCGTTGTATTCCCTGGGGTTCTCCCACCATCATAATCACCCATGAACTGTCATCTTGATCTTTTGTGCTCATCCTTCCCCTGAAGTAATTACAATGTTAGTAAGTGACATCACATAGTGACCCAACCCATGAACTTTGGAGCCATTCTTGACTTTTATTTCCCGGTTATCTCTCACATCTACTTCTGGGTAGGGCTTTGGACTTCACTTTCCAGTTACTGTATTTCTTTCCATTTCTACTACTCTCAGCCTTGTTCAACCAGCATCATTGCTCTCTTGATCACTGCTCCCAGCCTGCCTTCCTAGTTCTTAGATCTACTCCAACAACCCTCCAAACCACTTTGTACCCCACAGCCACTAGGGATGTTACCCCATGAGGATTTTATTATGCCTGATTTTAAATTTTCCCTGGTGGAGATAATTCAGAGACTTTCCATTTGCTCTAGAATAAAAGCTGAAGCCATGTCCATACAAGCTTGCCTTGCATGACTTAGCTCCTGCCATCTTTATATCTTTATTTTATGTCTTTTCCTCCCGATCACTCTCATTACTTTTCAGTTTTCTCCAACATTCTGAATTCTTTCTTTCTGAACAGGAGACATGCTCTCACCAGACTCTCAATCTTTGAACCTCATGATCTTGGGTTAGCCAGTTTCCAAAACTTTAAGACATAAACTTCTTGTTTACAACCTCTTACTTTATGGTATTCTGATGGCAGCCTGAATGGACTACAACAGAAATTGTGCTGCCTTAACAAATAACTCAACATGTGACAGCAGTTTTAGAATTGGGTCATGGGTAGAGACTGGAAGACTTTGGAGGTACATGCTAGAAATAAAGAATATCTAGGTAATTGTGAACAGACTGTTGATAGGAATATGGATGGCAAAGTCCATTCTGATGAGGTCTCAGACGGAAATGAGGAACGTGTTATTGGAAACTGTGGAAAGGTGAGCTTCGTTATAAAGTGGCAAAGAAATCAGTTGAATTGTGTTCCTATTCTAGTGTTTTATGGAAAGTAGAATCTTCAAGGGGTGAAATAGCTAAAATGATTTCTAATCAAATGTTGAGGTAGCTTCAACTTATCGACTCCTCCTTATGGCTTACAGTAGATGTAGGAAGAGAGAAATGAAATGAATGATGGGATTGGTACGCAAAAAGGAACTGAATGTAAAGATCTGGAGGAGTCTCAACATATCCGTAGTGCAAAAAATGAGTAAGCGCATTCAGGAAAGAACACAAAGAGGTGGCCAAATGGCCATTCAATGAGATGAAGAAGGGTTGAACCATGGATCTCATCAGCTATCTCGGTAGTAGCCAGATGCTGTTCTTCAAGGTAGGGGGAAATGATCCTGAAGTTGATCCAGTGGGCATCAGACTGTCTTCTTGCCTTCAAAGGGGAGCACCATTTCCTCACTTTTAAGAGGCCAAGTGTCATTGGGGGGGCCAGGGTCATCTGAAGCCTTGGTTTCCTCCTTCTGTCCAGCAACGTTTCAGAGGCAGGTTGGTCAGCTGGGTCCAGAAGGAGGGATCCCTGCTCCAGGGGTCTGGAGGGAACAGCATTGAGTAACGAGGATCATTGTGGAGCTTTAAGAGCTCATGGAGTTCATCTTGTAATCTGGACTTTTTGGGATCCAGTACTCTTTCTTCTTTTCTGTTTCTCCCCTTTGCTGTGGAAATATTCATGGACAGAATCCTTGTTTTGGAGGCACACAGCTTGTTTGGTTTCATAGATTCAGGGCTGAAGAGTAGTTTTCTTGGTACAGCCTCATCCCATCTGCATCTCATTTAGAGAATACTTAGATGAGACTTTGAACTTAAGACTTGACAGTTGACAGTGGAATGAGTTAAGATGTGGGGGCTGTTGGGATGTAATGAATATTTTGCTTATGACTAAGACATGCATTTGGGAGGGCACAGATGCTATCATGCCATAGACTATGTTCCCCTACAACTCACGTTGAGATCCTAACCCCCCATATGGTGGTGTTAGGAGGTGGGCCCTTTCCTGGTGATTGTTTCCTGAGGTAAAAAGCAGTTAACGGTAGTTGCCCCACCCTTTCTGCCATGTGAGGACACCGACAACCACCTACGAACCAGGAAGCAGCCTCTCACCGGACAGTGAATCTGCCTCCACCTTGATCTTGGACCTCTCAGCCTGCAGAACTGTGAGAAACAAATTTCTGTTGTTTGTGGCCATACAGCCCATGCTATTTGGCTTGAGGGAAGCCTGAGGAAAGACACCGTCCTTGGGGTTTTGGTCCAAGCTGTTTCCTCTGTCTGGTTGTAAAGCTGGCTTTGTTGGAGGGAGGCAAAAAAAGATCTCTGAGCCAGGTGGATGGGGCCCCAAGAGCTGGGGGGGCTCTTGGAGACATTGGGGTCCCCACACCCCCAGTCCTTGGACACAAGGCTCTCTCCCAGCCTACCCTCTCGGGAGAATGGGCTCAGATCCCAGAGGTGGGGAATCAGGTCACCTCAACTGCCATCTCTGCTTCTTGGTCTCCCTCTGCTGGGCCACTGTCCTTCCTGGCTGCAGCTGGCAGCCTCTCAGATTGTGTGAGACCACGGTGTGGCCACTGCTAGCCTAGGAGCCGGACCACGAGGCCTGGCGTGATATGTAGGAACGTCATGCGTGCCCCTTCCTGTGGGCTCTGGCCCTCACACTACACTGGGTCGCATGCAGGTCAGTGCATGGGTTGACCAGACGGCTTCCTGGACTGCCTGGCCCAGTCCTGGGACACCAAACAGCTGGGGTCAGTAATACCCAAGGCAGTGGGGAGGGGGGGAAGTGGGAAGGCAAAAAGTGGGTCTTTAACCCCTGCCTGAATAGCGCTGGTGAGAGTGAGGCAAGTTGCTTAGCAACTGTGATGTTGTTAAAGGCTGGAGCAGGGGCCTCTTTGCTCTCTTGGTGGATGGTATCAGCCTGAACTTTGTTGGTTCCTGCGTCCATGTCTGTCCCCTTCTCTCTTCGCCGGTATCCTGGCACTGTTTCTGACCTCCAGCTGGCTGCTTCCTTGAGCCTTGCACCGTGGCTTGCCCTGTCTGATGCGAGCCTCCATCATCCACCTATGCAGCCAGCTCTAGGCTCTCACTGGAGGGCCGGTCGCCATCTTGTCATGAGACTGGGCTCCCACTTGCCTCCCTGCCTTGCTCAGCAGACAGCCAGTGTGAAGCTTTGGGCTTGGAGTCTGCAACTCAGATGTTCTCTGAGGTAGGAAAGACTGTGCTTGATCATGTAACGACCTATAATCTTCCTCTCTTGTAGCCCTCTCTTTCCTCACTCCCTGTAAAGAAATTCTCTTATTTCTCTTCGTGGATCTGTTTAGGCCATCCTGTCTTACAGTTGTAGGTGCACAGGTGAGGACCCACCACCTGGTCAGTCCCCTTCCCTCCCCGCCAAGTCTGCTCAGTTTCAGTTGTGTCCCAACTTTGAAGTCTCCTTTTAAATGCCTACTCTCTGTCTATGTCTTTCTACTTCTCTGTTATTATCTCTCAGAGAGCACTGTTCTTTTCCCTGATAGCATCTGTCACAATAGTCTTTCATTTTATCTCTGTGTCTCTGTCTGGATTTTCCACTAGACTGTCAGCCCCATGAAGGCAGGAACCATGTCTGTGTCTGACAGCACAATGCTCGTCATAGTCTGCGAACTTTTGATCGATAAACCGACCACTAGATTTTGGTTGTCAGTTTTCATTCCTGAAGTGAGATTTCCTCACCTGCATTCCCTAAAGTGTCACTCCAAGATTTATAAAATGATGATGAGAGGTGTTATGAGTCATTATGTTTTTAAGACCACATGTTTCCATTTTAATTAGTATCTATTAATTCCCTGCTAGGAAAGGTGAGGAAATTAACACTCCTACTTCCTTCCACTTTGCTCCCCCACCTCCTGTTTTTGTGATATTGTTTTATTATATATTGGCAAAGTTGATAACATTTACACCTGTTTGTAGCTCTAATTCCCTCAGTTACTTAATCTTAGTTTTCTGTTTAAGTGGATTAATTGCTCACCATCTGTATCAATTTAGGTTCTTGGTTTCAAACAACAAAAATCAACTTTGGTTAATTGAAGCAGAAAAGGAATTGATCAGGCGGATGTTGGGTGACACACAGGTGGGGAGACAAGGGAATCCTACTCAGAAATTGGGCTGGAAACCCGAGGGACCAAAGGGTCAGCCTAGAGCCCCAAAGGGCTTGGAATCATTAGTTTCTCACAGAGAAAATGGGCCACGGTGTCTCCTACCCCATTCAGCCCTCCTTAACATTTCTATTCTCGAAATCAGAAGACAGATCATATAAAGACATACCTTCCATTCGGTTCTCTCAATTTGGAATAAGGTGGTTGCAGTTTAGGAGATTTTTTTTAATGCTACTGTGTCACATGGGCCAGGGGCAGGGGTAGGTGGTATGTGGCTGTAGGGATAAAGGTTGAAGGTCGTATTTAGATGCTGTGCTGGACCAAAAACTTGTGGTTCATTCCTTAGCGACCTCTCCCCTTGACTGGTTGGTACTGGTGAAACTTGTGCTCACTGTTTAACTTTAAACATTGGCAGAGGGAGAGTCTGTGCCTATTTTCATTGGCTCTGGCAATCTGATAATAAACCACCTATTCACTTTATCTGGTTCGAATTGGATTTCTATCACTTGTGAGCCAAACAGTACTAACACATGTAATGCCATAGATGCATGAGGCAACCTTCTGTTGAAAAATGAATGGTCCACCTTGTGTCTTATCAGCTTTCCTACTCTTTTTGTATAGAGGGGATTATAGGGAAGCTATGAGCAGAGACAATCAGACTCATCTTGCTTAATTTCTAGACATACGAAACTATAACATTAAGTATAAGCAGACCAGTTTTAAGAGTGGCTAAATGGTTAATTTTATGTGACCAGGTAATAGATAATACACAAATACTTGGCAAAATGCCAATCTAGGTGTTGCTGTGAAGATAGTTAAAGACTGTGATTACCATTTAAATTAGTAAGCTTTTAGTTAAGCAGGTGAACCTCCTTGATGTGGGTGGGCCTCATCTAATCAGTTGAAGGCCTAAGAGAGAAGGAGGGAGTTCCTGCAGGAAAGAAGGAATTCTGCTTCAAGCTGTCTTTGAACTCAAGCTCAATCTCTACTTCCCCTTACATCTCCTGCCTACTAACAGATTTCAGAAGTTTATGTTTTTAGCCTTACCCCTAAAATCTATAAAAGCACTTCCCTCTTTACCACCCCCCACCCCCCCACACGCACACAAACATCCTATTGGTTTCTGTTTCTCTGGAGACCCTGATTAATACAAATAGAAATTGCTGGGTACCCCTCAGTAGCCCCAGGTTTTCATTATGTCTCCTGAGGGTACCTAATTTTTTTAATGCAGCCAACTCCCGTGAGACTCACAAAGAGGAGGTTGCTGCAAAGGAAGCAAACTCAGTTTGCCTTTTCTCCCTTGTTTCCACCATTTACTATGTGATTTGGGCAATTTGTTTTCCATGTACCTCGATTTTCTCATTTGTAAAATGGAACAAGAAGTGTTCGGATGTACCGCTTAGGGTTATGTAAGGATTGAGGTAATAGATGCAAAACATTTAGAAAAATTTCTGATCACTGGCAACTTCTTCATAGGGCATGGCAGTTACCACAGGTTATGGGGACCCATACCTGGACCTGCAGAGTGTACATATGTGCCTTGTAACACTGCCAGTGGGAACGGGGAGTACACGATAATCAAACACAGTCATATTTCTGTGGTGAAATGAACTAAAGAGGGTCACTAAAGACCGCAAACAACCAGGGATTGGTTCAGATTTTGCTACCAAATGGGCTAGGGAAAAATTTTGGTCATCAGAGCTTTTTGAATTTTGGAATTTTGATTGAGTGGCTGCAGATCTGCATTATATAATGTTTCCAAGCTAACTGAAAACGAGTTGGCTGGCTGGGTCAGCTTATTTAGTATTTTCCACTAGAACACTGGAATGCTTCTATCATTTCATTTAGGCATATTTGATAAAGAGCTGTGTTGTAGACTCAAGGAGGCAATGCTATCACTTGCTCCTGGGAACCTCTCCTGGTTGATGAGAGCCGTGAGCTCAGGCTAGTGAGAATTCTGGCCATTTTTGCCACACTTGTCACAACAGAGGGTTGTGCCTCCACTTCACGTGCCATTCTGCTTGTTCCTTCCCTAAACTGCTAGGCTGAGAGAACCAGGCTGGGAGTTTGCTAGGGGAAAGCCAGGGGTCACGGGCTGTTGGTAGAGTGGGAGGAGTTGGAATTATATTCCTTTAATCCACTCAACCTCTGTCTTTTGCCCACTTACTCGATGCCAAGCAGTATAAAAGCTATTTAGCTTTTTCTGTTTTTAAAGTGCTTTGGTGCTCATGATCTCTTTTAATAGCCCTAACAGAAAGAAATTCAGTTCCGTTATCCTTGTTTCATGAAGATGCAACTTTAGAAAGTCGAGGTGTCACTTGCAAGCACAGATTCAGCCAACCCAAGGTGTAAACCTGCTTCTTTCATTTCTTTTATGCCAAGACTAGTAGAGGTTTGACCTGTATGAAGATAGGGATGAATATGCTTTTGAACTCATGAAGAAAAAGCTGTGTAGCAGTGATGGTGCCACCCAGGAAAATAGGATTTAAATAGCTTTGGCAGAAGATCTCATGGCAACTGCTTCACCTTAAGATGACTGGTCAGCAATTCTGTCTGAATAGGGGTCACCTTGTGTTTTGGATGCTGTGCTATAACCCCCTTCCCACATCCTCTCTACGGATTCTTGGCCCTTTAGCTCCTGGGAAGCTTGTTGCATGATGATTCTCTGCGAACTGTCAGTAGTGAGGCCTGAGTCTTCTTGCCCAAAGTCACACCGCCTTTGGAGGCAGCCTACACCTTGTGATGCTGAGAGAGGAGAGTCTCTTTCTTCTAAGTGAGGACACACAGTTCTTCAGGGCCTTCCTGCTGCTGACTTCCACTGGCTTTGGTGAGGCTAAGCTCTGCCTGCAGTGTGGCTCAGTTTCTCCTTCTGCCTCATCCCACCTCATCTTCTTCCGCAGGTGCTAAAGCTGGGAACTCCCCAACACATCCCAGCACTTACCCAGTCACCTCAGAGCCTGTCTCCTGAGGAACACAACCCACCAAACCAGTCTGAGTGGGAGGTAGAAAGAAATAGTTCTTAGGTTATTATGGTATTAGAAAATATTCACTTTTGAGATTTTTTTTTCCTCTTTGATCATTAAAAAGAAAAAACAATGACCTTTTTTTTGGAAATATACCAGGTCTTTTTGCTGAACTAGACACTCACTGTTTGTTATTTCCCTTTGTTTATTAACTTTCACCCCAGTTTTAATTTATCTCAAAATATGAATAGCCAAGCCTACTTGAAGCCATTTTGCAATGGAAATTTGTTGTAGAACAGAAAATTACACGAGGAACTTGAAGGACAAGGCATTTGTTGGAATAGGAAATGCAGAACATTACAGCAGACTGGAGTACTTTTGGTAATGATGCATGGGGTTGAAATGATGTGAAAGGGAAATCATTTAACCATGTAAATTGAGCAAAGGAGAATTCCATGATAATGACCCCAGGCCCTAGTTTTCAGAGGAAGAAAATGGTGGGTATCAGAATGAGGTCACCCTGGCACATGTGGCCTTAGATCCATCAATCCACTGGGTTTGGCAACCTGGTTTGACTGTTTGCCAGGGCACGAGTTAGTTCTCATCTCAACTGTCCTGCTTTTTTGAGAGTAAAACATAGGCCTATTTTATAGTATCAGGCAAGAAATGTCAGGGTAAAAGCTATTGTAAGAATGGAGGATTTTCACCAACAATCGTGTTGAATCGAAGTTTCTAGGTTAGAACAGTTGCATTGGCTGTAGAAAAGAAAGAAGGGCTGTTAATCTTGTGAAAGTTTTTCTGATACCCACTACTAAGCCACTGCTTTGGAATAATCACCAAATAGTTTCAGTATGGAAAAAATGCAAAGAAAAGAGACTGGGGCTGTTTGATTGGCTAATAATGAACATAAAGGACTTCATGCTTGTTGAATGGCAGATTGAAATCCAGTGTGTATTCATGCACATCTTATGGGGGTGGTATTGGATTGGACCACAAATTAGTGCTGGCATTAATGAGATGGAAGCTGTAAAATACAGAGTTCCAATAACCATGATCTCTGATAAGGCCCAATTGAAAGCACCCAGACTATTCAGACAAGTTCTGTGTGAGAGCTGAGCAATAAATAACAAAGAGACATTCAAAATGGGGGAGAACTGGGGTTTATATAATGGACCGAAGTGGCGTTAGAATGCTCGGTTAAAATGACACAGCACAGCTGAGTGACAAACAGAGGCTTGCTCAGAATAATGATTCTGAGAAACAAACACTGTTGAGATGTTACTCCTACCAGAGAGAAAGATGATGCACCTCCTTTGTACAGACGTTAGTCTAAATTAGGAACTGCTCTGGGACGATCCCACCACTCTGCTGCTAATATTCACATAACTTCTCACTGATAGGTATGATGATGTATAGCTCACAAGGCTCTTAACACTTGGTATCCCATTTAATCTTTACAATATTTCCGCATAGATAGTTCCATGCACTGAATTCCACAGCTGCAGAAACTGGGTCTTACTCAGTTTATGAAGCTTGTCTTCTTTCCGTTTTTGAGTTCTACGCAATTTGTTTCAAAGAACATGACCAGGTGGAAAATCTCCCTTTCCCAGTATTTCTAGGATTATTTAGCAGCTAGAAAAATACTATGATGATAAACTTGTATTACATGAAATTGATAAATGAATTAATGTTGCCGTCTACTATGAGGATGCTCAGAACAACTTATTTTCTGCCCCATGACAGCTCTTCTGATTTGTTTTCCCATGTTTTTTTTTTTTTTCTCTCTATGAACATTGTTTTTCTTTCTGCCAGTGTTTCCCGACCTTTTGAACTCCAAGGCAAATATTAAAATAATTGCAATAATTGCAGGGTATCCTAGAGTAGGCTCAAGGGGAATAAAGGACAGCTATCTGGGAACGGGTGCAAAATTCATTATATTTTTCTTTGTAATCTGTAATTGTGATAAGAAAATAAAACAAAATATTAGAGAAGATATGACTACAGTATCTGTATAAAACTTGCATGAAAAGTTGTCAAAGGTTTGAAGTAAAACTTAGCTTGAGTCCATGAACATAACCTTTGCTCCCAGGTTTTGTGTTTGAACCGGCTGTGTAATTCTGGATCAAGATTTGTTTATGGGCTGGGCAGGGTGGCGCATGCCTGTAGGTGGCAGCCTAGGAAGCCGCGGCCGGGACCAAGGATCGTGGTTCGAGTTCCGCCGGGGGACACGTAGCAAGACCTAGTTCCAAAAAATATAGCTGGGCGTGGTGACGCTTGCCCGTCATCTCAGCTACATAGGAAGCTGAGGCTGGGGATTGCTTGAGTCTGCGGTACCCCGGGCAACGGGAGCCTGTGGTTCCACAGGTAAAAATAGCCAGACCTGGTCTTAAAAAAAAAAAAAAATACGTTTTTGATGATTTCCTCCAATTATTGGTAGTCATGATGGACAAGAGATGGTGTTTATCAATATTATACCTTTTCTCCCAGCTCTCTGGTTAGGTGAAATGATAAAGACTGTAATCATTATTTTCACTGACAAAGAGGATCTCGAAATTTCTTGTGTTGGTGAGAAAAGACTTCTAATCCAAATGAACTTTTTCATCCGAAGTATTTCCAAAGGTGCTAAAGTTCTATTTTGCAGCATGAATGTGCATTGTTCGAGTGCTCACCCAGTGGTAGGGTTGCCTGCTGCAAGGGTACATCAACTATGGAGGTTTTCAAAATGGATCATTTTCTGTTGAGGTAGCATTGGTATTCACCATATGATCCAGACATCTAGGTTCATACCTTCCCAGATGTGTGTTACTTCAGAGGTGTGTTACCTCATCACACCTACCACCAAGGTCCCTATCATCCTCCCTTTGGGCCCCTTCCACACTTTGCTCCCAACCTCTCCCTCCCCTGCTCCCTCTCCCTCTTGGTATTTCCGTTCTGCAGTTGAATTTCTTGGACTTGTTTGGCTTGCTCCTTTGTTTCTCCATATCCCATGAGTGAAATAATCTAGTATTTGTCTTTCTTCTTCAGACTTATCTCACTTAACATAATACTCTCTGGTTCTATTCATAGTGACAGAAATGGCAAAATTCCACCTCTCTTTTATTTATTTATTTGTTTGTTTGTTTATTTGTTTATTTATTTTTGAGACTAGGTCTTGCTATTTTTGCCCGTGGTACCGCAGGCTCTCGTTGCCCGGGGTACCACAGACTCAAGCAATCCCCAGCCTCAGCTTCCCAGGTAGCTGGTATGATAGGCGCGCGCCACCACGCCCAGCTATTTCTTTGGAACTAGGTCTCACTATGGACCCCAGGCGGGACTTAAACCGCGATCCCTGGTCCATCTCTCTTTTATTTTGTAAGCTCAGTATTTCATTGTGCTTACATATCACATCTGAATCCACTCCTCGGTTGCTGGGCATTTAGGTTATTTCCTTAACTTAGCTGTTGTATATAGTTTTGCCGTGACCATAGTTGTGCTCACATCTCTTTGAATTAATATTTTCGGGTTTGTTGGGTGGGTACCTACGAGTGGGACTGCTGGGTTCTGTGGTAGATCTATGTCTAATATTTTGAGAAACGTCCACACTATTTTCTAGAGGGGCCACGTTCCTACCAAGAGTATATCAAGGTTCCTTTTCTGCACATTCCTGCCAACACTTGTTGATTCTGGTATTTTTGATAGGACCCATTTTCGGAGTGAGGTGTTATCTCATTGTGGTTTTGATTGGCATCTCTGTGATGTCAGTGATCAAGAGTTCCCCCCCACCCCCCAGGGCTGTTAGCCATCTGTTGTCTTGTTTTGAAGAAGTGTCTGTTTAGCTCTTCTAACCATTTATTGATTGGGTTATTTTTTTTCTCTTGCTGAGTTGTCTGACTTCTTTGGATATTAGTTCCTTGTCAGATGTATGATATGCAAATATTTTCTCCCATTCAGTAGGGTATCTTTTGTTTTAATGATAATTTCATTCACTGCACAGAAGCCTTTGCTTGGTGTAGGCCCATTCAGTTAGTTTTGCTTTTCTTTCCCTTGCAGTTGGAGTTGTGTCCCCACAGACATTCCTGAAGCCATTTTCGTGGAATGTTTTGCTTAAAGTTTTTTCTTCATATTTATGGCTTCAGCTCCTACATGCAAGTCTGATCCATCTTGAATTCATTTTTGTGTATAGTGTGAGAAAGTGGTCTAAGTTAATTATTTTGCATATGGCTGTCTAGTTTTCCTTTCACTGTTAAGAGACTTTCTTTGTTGTATACACTTGGCTTCTTTGTGGTAGATTAATTGTCCATATATGTGTGGGCTTATTTCTGAGCTTTCTTTCTTATGATGGCATGTTCCTTTGTGGTCTCAAGATGCCATGATGCATTCTTTATCTACCCATTTTGCTGCTTTAACATTTCCTTATTTTTTCTTTTAAGAAGCTGTAACAGTAATGTGGAGACTTAGACTGCTTCAACTTTTCCAGCAGATGGTGCTATGGTTTTTATACGATTTTAGGTTTTTGGCCTTTCCCATCTCCCATGGATTCAGAGAGCTGATCTTACAGCTACTGAGTTAGGTTAATGGGGGAGAGTCCTGGAAATGGGGGATCTTATGGTCCTTGCTTTTTTTTTTCTTTAACTGGGTCTCAATCTGTAGAGAGCACACTGACTCTTCTGCGTGTGTTTCCCCTGTCAAGAAGAGTGTGCCTCCAACACCATTTCTCCCCCTTCTCCGGGGACCCTGGCTAAATGGCAGGGTAGTAGGTAAGGCAGCCTCTAGTCTCCAGGAGTTTTTTTTTTTCTAGTTTTTTTTTCACCTGCCTCTTGTTCATTGAGGCATTAATCTCCTCAGTGCCCCTTCTGGTACTATTCATGCTGCTCTCGAATGTGGAGAGGTATTCGATTTCATTCCGAGTCACAGGACGCTCTAAATGTACTGCCCCAATGGTTTACACATTTAAACCTTTTTGGAGGAAAGCAAGGACTCTCTTCAGGTGCTGTATTATCCCCAAACTCTGGAAGTGGTGGTGATGTATGAAGAAGGACTGGCTTGTGCCGGAACCCAGTCCACCGTGTCAAGGACTACCAAGGTAAAGGAGACTGACACAGGCCTTTCCCTGCGTTTCATACTAGTCAGGAAGAAGCTAGGAAGATTTTTTTAAAATTATGTAATCTTGATAAAGATGGTACCCACACCTCAGCAAACTTTTTCTTTTAATTCAACCCTGGAAAACTTCCATTTAAAATGCTGTCAGCAGTTTCCGTCTTAATTGATGTGAGATTTAAATTGCCAGAGATAAAGCACAAGTTACAATAGAATGAAGGAGGGAGTGTCCAACCATCCTGGAAAACCTAAGGTGAAGGGACACAATGGCTCTAAGAAATCATGTATGTTATGAGGAAAAATAATAATGATTGAAAGAATATTAGAATTCTTTATATTGCAATTATAAAAATGTCATTATTGTAACATTTATACTGTATATGTTATAATGATCATAATAACTGAAAGAAATAATGGATAGTTTTGATGGGGGCAAGACTGGAAGCAGGAGAAAAGAAAAATATTTCAACTTTTGAGGTGACGGTAACACAGGTTTGAAGCAATTATGATGGTTAGGAACACCTACAATATGCCTTGTATGAGATGCATGCAGTATTCCAGGCACAGAGCCAACACATTACAAGTGTTATTTACTGAATTTAGAGACCAAGGGCAAGTAAGAGAGATGGGGGGGGGCGTTGAAAGGTGCAAGGAAGGTGGGATCCATAATGACAGACTGGATGTGAGGAGGTAAGAGGACTAGAAGAATCTAGGATAATGTCTCTCTTTTAAGACTTGTAGATGGCAGTGCCTTTCATTAGTTTAAAAAGGACTTGAGGAAGAATATTATTGGGTTAAAATAGCATGAGTGCAGTTTCAGACAGATTGAGGTGGAAGTGCTATAGCATCTCCAGGTAGAAGTAGACAGCTGGGTACAGTATATCTGGAGCTCAGAGTTTTAAGCAGGAAACTAGCTGGGTGATTCCCCATATAAAATGTCATTAAAAGGTGAGTATGGTCTAGGAGACAGACTGTGCAAATGAAAAGAGCACCAAAGAAGAGATGAAAAGCACTCCATTTTAACAGATAGGCAAAGAAAAGAGAAAAGGGAAGAAAACTTAGAAGCAATGTCAGAAAGATAGGATGGGAACCAGAGAGAACAAGAGTAAGACAACCAAAAAAGAAGAAAGGTTTCAGAAGAACAGAATGATCAACAGTGTCAAACACGTTTATTCTGAGAAGAGCATTCAACACACTCACCGTGCTGTAAACCTACCAAAAGCTTTCATTCCCATCAGACTATGGCAGTGTGCTAGGTGAAAAAGCACTCTCAGAAATTGAATGTAAAAACGACCACCATCAAGCATTTGAGATTAGTCATCTATCACAATAAGATGGTCCAGTAATGTGCTGACTCAAAGAGGGTATTAAGTATTGTGAAAATACAAAGGAAGCTATTACCTGTTATATTGTATTGTGACTTGCCTAGCATGAATTCATTAGATGTTAGCAGTTAGTGAGAGCATGTGCTTTTCATAAATAATAAAAATGGGAATTAGAGAAAAATGGTCAATCAGCACATGAATAGATGCTCAGCATTACCAACCATTAGGGAAATTCAAATCAAAATCATAATGAGATACCACTTCACACCCATTAGGAAGACTGCTATTTAAAAACAAAGCCAAAAAAATGGAGAAAATAACAAGTGTTGGCAAGGATGTGGGGAAATTGGTAACTCTTGTGCCTGTCTGTTGGGAATTTAAAATAGTGCAGCCACAATGGAAAACAGTATGATGTTTCCTCAAAAAAATTAAACATAGAATTAACATAGGATTCAGTAATTTCTCTTCTGGGTAAATGCCCATAGAGTTGAATGCAAGGATTCAAACAGATGTTTGTGTACTCATATTATTAGCAGCATAGTCACAGTAGCCAAAAGGTAGAAGCAACCTGTCGATGAACAATGGACAAACTGCAGTGGTCAGTGAGGTGTCTCTTAAAGAGGGGGTTACATTTTGAGAACTGCATCACCACGTTATTTCTTTGTTGTGTATTGTGTGAATGTCATAGAGTGTATTTACATACATCTAAATGGCCTAGCCTACTACACTCCTAGGCTGTATAATCTCTTAGAATCACTGTCACCTTGGGTATCCATTGTTGACCAAAATGTCTTTAAGTGATACACGACTACATACACACACTGTTACCCTGCCTTAAAAAGAGAGAAATTCTGACTCATGCTGCAACATCAACGTACTTTTAAAGCATTATGCTAAGTGAAATAAGCTAGTTACAACAAGACAAATACTGGATGGGGAGTTACTGTTAAGTGGGTATACAGTTTCTGTTTAGAAGATGAAAAGGTTCTGGAAATAGGTGGTGATGATAGAAAACGGGAAAGAAAATATAAGAATATTGCTAGGATAATATTAATTTGTAAATTAAAACACATAGAGTGGTGTCTGGTGATAGAAAGATTCAATTAGTATTAACTGTGGGGTTTTTTTTTGTGTGTGTGTAAATCACTTTGTGCTTCTCGATGCTGATAAATATTCCTTCAACTGAATCAACACTGAGGAACGAATTTAGAAAATCTGGAGATGCTTCAACACTTCTAAAATATTGCCAGGGCCAATCTCCAGGCTGCTCTTTGCAGTGGTAACCTCTGGGAAAGGATTCAATTAAACCATCCACCATATGCAAACGCTGCTAGGAACTAAGAAGATGAAGAAGGTTTCATTCTACTCCTTCTTGAGATAGTCCCACCATCCAGTCAGAGAGCTGATGGGGGCAGATAACTGAGGCACTAAGCGACAGAGTAGGAGATGGTTATGCTGAAATCACTGCAGAGGCAGAGACCTAGGATTCTTTTTTTTAAAATTTTATTTCTAAATTCTTACAAATTCTTACATAAGTAAATAAGGTAAATGGTTACCGGCATGCCTTCCCCCCTCCATCCTCCATCCCCTTGTGTTCACTCAGTCTCCACTCATTGTTCTTTTTTGGTTTATGTTGGGTTCGTTGGTCCTTTGCTCTCTTTTTCTGTGGCCGTGTCCATTTGTCGGATGAGGGACTGTGTTCCAGACCCACAGCACATTGTGCTTGATGGTTTGTAGTCTTAGCTTTGTACTGGGCAGCCAGTCCATGTTCATTTGGGGTCAATCGGTGTCTTCTAGTTGCTGGCTCCAGTACGATCTCCTTGCCATCTGCTATCTCTGCACCTCATTTTTCTGACCGCTGGCCTTAGGGATCCTTTCCCCCAGCCATTGTCAGTGAGGAGGTTTCTCGATGAGGGCAGGCATCCACTGATGGACCTTGCAGGTCATCTCTTCTCCATCTGTTTGCAGATTTGCTGTGGAGCCAATGCCCTGACTCTGCAGGCCTCCTCTCCCAAGGCTTGGGGAAGGAGCTGTGTTTCCTGGGTGGCAAGTTCCACATGGGGTTTTGGTTCCTCAGCTTCCGGTGAAGCCATAGATGAAGGTCTGATAGGTCTTTACCACCATTGTTTCTCCACTCCAGCGTCTATGGATTCTTGCTTCCTTTAAGGTACCTCACAGCTTATATCTTCTCAGAGTAGGACAATACTTCCCCTAACTGCTTTGGGTCCAGTCTTTGCTTTCTGGAAGTCTTGTGGGCCATCACCCTACAACTCAAAACTAGTTACGAGCCTCATTTTTAATTCCTGTCTGTATCTGGACTTTACCTTTGGATGTCATAGAAGGAAAACATTTCTGAAAATAGAAATTCAAAGTTATGATTTCACAGAGGACTTAGGGTACATATTAGGAGGAAAATCTTTACCAATGGTTTGGGAAGGAAACTTTGCTGCTTGCCTTTGAGTCCTGGGAGAATGTCCATACGTTCCTCTAGGGCAGATCAGCTCCAAGTGGCATCAAAACAAAATACCTTAAAATCAGAAATATGGCCACTGACATAGGAACGTTATTCATGAGAGACAAATTCTAGAACCAGCCTAAATATCCACATCACACTAAAATGATAGATGAAGTGTGGTAGGGTCATAAAATGAAATACTACAGAGTAATGAGAAAGAACAACTATAACTGCACTTAATAATATAGATGATGCTCACAGACTTAAGTGCTGAGTGGTGAAAGGTAGACTCAAAAGCATATATATTGTGTGAGTCTACTTATAAAGTCCAAAGCAGGCAAAAGAAATATACATATTAGAAGTCAGGAGAATGGTTTGCTTCTGAACAGGGAAGAGAAGGAAGTAATTAGGAAGAGGAAGTGGAATCTTCTAGGTTCCTGAAAGTGTCCTTCCTCCCTCCCTCCCTTTCCTCCCCCCTCCCCCTCCCTCCCTTTCCCTCTCCCTTCCACTCCATCTCTTCCCCCCTCCTGCCCCCTCCCTCCCTTCCCCTCCCTCCCTTCCTTCCCCCTTCCCCTCCTCCCTTCCTGTCTAGGGTAACAGAGCAAAGACTGTTACCCTTGTTACCCTAAGTGCTGCCATCAGAGATAGGGAGCAAGAGCAGGAGTCGCTATTGAGCACCTCTGTGTGCCCAGCGCTGCTCTAGGGGCTGGGGAAATCCTAGAATCCAAACTCCTGCCCTCCCAAGAGGGAGCCTGCGTCTTGCCCATCCCTTTCCAGTCTCCTTCCTACCCAAAGGCTGATGTTATTCTCAGAGTTTCTGTGATTAGTAATATAAAGGGGGGGGGAATCATTCAGAGAGAAAATATGAACTGTCAGATGAGAATGAAATTATAAGTGGTAAGAGGAGAATTAAATTAAGAGCAGTAAGCATCATGGATTTATAAAAACAAGTCATGTCAGACAAACTTAATTGCTTTTCCTGATAGAATTACCAAATTAGGAGATGGCGAGGTACACTATCCTTAGAGCAATTTCTTTCAACAACCAGGTAATGAATATTATTTTTGAAGTTAGCAGAACCCTTTGAAATAGTAGCTGTTGAAACTGTACAAAATGAATTCAAATTGACTTTGATGTGAGTCTGGTTCACCGACTTAATGATGGTTGAAGAGGAACAAAGCTAAGGTAACTGCAAACAATAAGGTGGGGACCTTAAGAGACCCCCTAGCTGGAGCTTGGGGGGGTCTTCCTCAGATGTGTTTGTCATGATCATTATTGGGGTCAAGGTGGGATTCTGTGACATTTAAAAGACATTGAGGGGGAAAAAATCACAGTATTTGGATGAAATTGTTGCATGAAGCATATAAATAATCTAGTTCTGTGTTCTCATTATAAGGCATGACCCTCGGAGTGAGAATACATTTTGCCTAGTGCTTTCAGTCCTTGCTACTCAAAGTGAGGTTTGCAGAGAGCAGGAGTCTGGGGGGGCATCTGAGAACTTGGTAGAAATATGGGATCTCAGGCCCCAGCTCAGCTGACCCATACCTGTATCTTAGCAAGATCTCTAGGTGATATTGATGTGCACAGTCAACTTTGAGAAACACCGCTGGATTTCTTTAATATGAACCTGTATGTACCCCGGGGCTTTTCCACTTCACTAACATTTGTTAACTATCCTGATCTTTTATGCTCTTCACCTCCCCCACCTTCTTCCCCCTCCTCCTCTCTAGCTCCATGGTTCAGTCCCATTGGTTGTTTTCATTTTTTCTTATTTGTTTGTTTTCCCTTATATCCATCATATAAGTGAGGGTACACAGTAATGGACTAATGTAATATAAATATAAATATACATATATATGCCAAAAAAACCCCCAAACAAACCACATTTACCAGATATGGGAAGAGAACAACGGGCCAAACAACCAACAACTGAACATCAACTTAACCAACTAACAAATCGCAGAAAAATGGGAGATGGTGACTGGAGGGGGGATATGGAGGGAGGAGGAGGGATCAATTAATGCACAATTGTGACATATCAATAAAATGAATTAAAAATTATAAAAAAAATAAATTGAACCTGTAGGTCCTTCTCACAGGTATAAGACATTATGTTGACCTAATAGTCCAGGCTTAAGCCCCAGACTCAGTAATTCTCTTATTTATCCTGATTTCTCCAAATTGAGCATATGAAGCTGATGAGTTTCCATTCTGGGGAAGTAATTTTACCACAGCGGGGAGTGTTGTCTCCATTTGTGGAGCAGAATTGCCAACACCAGCCTCCTGGCAGCATTTAAAAAAAAAAATTATTTATTTATTTTTTAATTTATTTATATATAAATTTCACAACATTGTAATCTCAAGGATTTGCCCCTCCCACCCCTCCCTTCCCCCCCTTTCCCTCCTGCTCATAGTTGTGCACTTCAGTTTGGTGCTTAGCTTGTTTTGACTTTCCTCAAGGCTTTTGTTTATTTTTTTCACTGTATCCCATATATTAGTGAAACCATTTGGTTTCTGCCTTTTTCTTTATGACTTGTTTCTGCTAATATGGTTTCTTCTAAATACATCCATGTTGTTATGAAGTTGTCGAATTTGTCATTTTTAATTGATGAGTAATATTCCACCGTGTATATATACCACATTTTTTTCATCCAGTCCTCTGTTTTGGGGCATTTAGGTTGTTTCCATGACCTTGCAGTTGTGCTCTGGCAGCATTTTTATGTGCCACGCATGGACTTCATCTATACGGACCCTTGAATGTCACCAAGGACTACAGACTATTCCTGTTTCACAGATGTGGATATTGGCATTTGGAGGACTAATGTGCTGGATGGACAGTGGGAGCCCTTGTACACTCTCTCCATAGGATTTAAACCTGGGACTGCCTGATGCCCAGAGCCATGCTATTTCATGTCTGTGGGGCGGGGGCTATGGAATAGGATCTTCGGACATGGGACTAGGAAGTAGACTCAGTTGAGAAGTAGATATTGAGCACATTTGAGATTGTAGCAGTCACTGAAAGTATTCATTAGAGAGCAAAACAGAAAGTATTCATTAGAGAGCAAAACAGACGTGTTCCCATCTTTGTAAAGTATATAACCTAGCAGAGGTGGGAAGTTGTATGCGTGTGTGCACGCACATGTGCATGCACATATTGATGGGGAGACTGGGGATATTGCTTCCAAACGTGTGTCATTTATTAAGATACTACAGATATCAAGGTGGATGGGAAATTGCTTTAAGTCTAAGATCAACTGTCCTTGGTAGATAGGCTGTGGAAACCTAAGTTAAAATATGTAACATACTATTGCATGATTAATGACAAACTTATAGCCAACCGTTTGCCTTCCAGAATTTCTTCTTAGAGCTGTGTTAGATGCTTAGTTGGTTGCCCATGTGGCCAGTGCTCTGGGGAGGAAGGACCAAGAGGAGATTTTAAAATTTCATCACCGCTTTGACCTAGGATCTAGGTCTCACTCCTTTTTGGTGTTGGGAATAAACTGAGGGAAAGGGCAGCCTTTGGGGTAAGTCTGGTCTCTAGGAAACTACTAGGGACAAGCATTGCACGAAATTCAGTGACTCTAAGGATCCTCATGGGGAGATGGTACATTGAGAAATGAGGGACCAAGTTTTACAGGAAGCTTTTCTTCTGGTCACCTCTGCTTCATCCTTCAAGTTCTAGCTCAAATGCTCCTTCCTCAGAAAAGTCTTTCTGATCCTACAGGCTGCTAAGAAGAGGCTTTCTTCTATGTGGTGCTGCATTCTTGTTTCCTTCAAAGTCCTCATCAGATTATAATAGCTTTTATCCCTACCTGTTATCCCAGCCCCATGAGGGTACAGTGTGTGTCTCTTGGAATAAACACTGAACCCCCAGTATTTCCCAGAGTAGAAGACCTGCAGTAGCTGTTAGTTCAGTGACTCAATAGCTGTTCTACTAAAATTTGGAAATCCGATATTTTAAAAAGCCTTTTTACTTAAAAAAGTAGCCCATTAAATAAACACTTTTAATTTTTTTTGTGGTAAAATAAACATACCATAAAATGTGCTGTCTTGACCATTTTAAGCATGCAGCCCATTGCACTAAGCACACTCCCCATCTTGCACCAGCATCCACCCACAAGACCCTTGTCAGCTTATAGAACTACAGCTTTGGATCCATTATTCAATCATGCCCCACTTTCTCCTCCTCCCAGTTCTTGGCACCTACCATTTTACATTCTGTCTTTATGAAACTGACCACTCTGGGCACCTGTACAAGTGAACTTGTGCAGTATTTGTCTTTTTGAATGGACACAGAGTGAGTCTATGGTAGTGTTTGTTGGAACCTTTTTTCATTTAACAGAGAAATATGCTAATTCATGACTTATTATATATAGGCCACAAATATATGTTGTTGAATACATATTCTATTGTATTCAATATGATATATTGACAGAGGCAGAGACTAATAGAAGAGAAGGAGATGTGGACAGATTGCCTTCATCAGACTCCTGACTTTTAAACCTCAAGTATAAGGTTTATTGCCAGACTGAAATTCAAGTGGTGCAGAATGATTCAAGTATTTCTTCCACATCTGTTGACATATTTAATAAGAAAATGCATGGCAATGTAATTAAGATGGTTCCCTGCCCCTATTGCCTATTTGCATATACCCCTAGACTTGCAGTGCAAAATTGGAGGGAAAATCGACCCAAGAGATGCCAATAAGAAATAAGCATGGTATTGAGTCTGGGGTGGCCTCATGAAGCCTGTTCTAGAGTAGAGTAATGGGACTGACTTTGCTTCTGGTCTCACCAATCTAACAAGGCAGGCAGCTCGCTTGTTTCTTGCTTTGGTTTTGACAGGAAGATACTAAAATAAAATCTTGATGGCTCAGAGAGGACAGAGGGCTTGCAGAAAAGTTAGATCAGTTCATAAATTGGCAATTGCAGATGATTCAGGCAGACCAATGATATGACAGTAACCAGTAAGTACGAGACCTGTCAGATATGCATTCAGATTAGCTTCCAGTCCCACTCAGTTGGTGCCCGATGATAGAGAGGGTTTGGTGGTGGCTCTGTGAGGTAAGGTTGGAAATAGTCTCTCTTGAGGCACTGGAACCTCATTCTGGGAAATGCACAGCACAGAGAGCTGAGTGAGACACCCAAGAACCAGGAAGCCAGTTTGGGAGGTCTAAGTGGGGGCAAAATGAGGGCATCAGAGGACATGATCAGAACCAGAACTTGAAAGGTGAGGTAGCCATCCCAGAATAAGTGGGCTGAAGTCTGGGCAGCAGCTGGGATGGGGTATTTCTGTGATCATGGCCATGACCATGACCCACAACAAGGGAGGTTTGCTCCATATCCGCCATTGCAGGTCAACCAACAAGACGGTGGTTCTTGTGTTACAGTTGGTGAGGGGGCGAGGGGGAGGGCTCTGGCACCATACTTTCTCTGCCTCCAATCATTCTGCCTGGAACTAGACATGGGCACCTCCTGTGATAACCCTTAAAATGTCTGAAGTTTTGGGCCTTAGATAAAACCATTTCACATATCCAATATCCATTTAGCTTTCACTTGTGCAAAATGGGCATCCATTTATTCTTTCAACTTCCTTTGACTGTTGGAGGAAGCAGTTATAGTTTGCTGAGAATATTTGTAGCCCAGGCACAAGAAAAATACATATATCATGAAAAATAGATATAATATCTGTGATAAGGTGGCATCAGAAGTTAGCAGACACATTTATCTTAACTTTTGCAACCTTGGGTCCGACTACCAGGCCAGGTAATGCTTTACTTCCTGGACCATATGATACATGCTTCAGTCTGAATAACTTTAAAAATATTTCTTTTAGCAGGATGTGGTGGGGCTGTTTTCTTTTTTAATTTCAAATAACACCACTCCTTGAACTGGGAACAAACAATTCACTTGCAACTCGGCTCTGCATTTATTTGTAATTTTCACATAAATCAACTTATATGAAAATGTATTCATAATTTGAGCTTTCTCTATAGCGATAAAATGTTTCTGCTTCTGTGGTAGAAAATAGCTTATTATGCAAACAACATTGCCACTCTTACATTATGCATGGGATTTACCTGGAGAACATCACAAAAGCTTCAAAAAAAAAAGAGAAAGAAAGAAAAGAAAGAAGGAAAGACTGAGAGAGGGTATAGGTGACTCATTTGCTATACTATTTGCCTATAATTATTAGCTACAAATGAGCTAATATCTGTATTTAGCAACTTATTTAATATTGCGCGGTAAATTCAGTGAAACAATGGCGGGGAAGGGAGAAAAATACAGGGGAGGTTTCCTGACAAATGGTGCCTTTCAGGATGTCAGTTCAGTGAAAAATGAGATCGGTAGTTTCAAACTCAGGCCAGTGGTGGTGAGTAATTAATGGCCAACTTATTTGAACTGTGTGCTTGATCTAATTTGGGATATTGAGAGTTCACACTGATTTGCCTTTAAAAAGAATGTCATTGTCAAAGGAGGTGATTGTGTAAGATGGATTGGGAGAGCTCTGACTTGGATGTATAGCACATTTTATATTTAGAGAGGTGGCAGTAGACTGCAGTGGGACTGCTGCATCTGGAGGGAAAGGTGGTCTCTTGGATAGAGGATTCAAGCAGGCCTCACTTTGGGCATAAATGAAGTTTAATATTTATTTTTTAAATCACAGAATGAATATATTTTCTTTTAATTTTTTTTATGATGACACACATAAATCATTTTTACATTATCATATACCCCAAGGTTCTCCCACCACCATGTCACCTGTGAACCACAAGTATGTTTTGTATGACTTTTCACGATAGGCAGGCCTGTGAATAAATCACTAAGACAATGTGACTTCTGCTTTTATCTCCACTGTGGCTGAGGAGGTGAGTAGGTTGGCAAAAAATTAAATTAATTGCAGTGAGAGTGGTAAGTGCTATGAAGATGAAGACTAGACCTCCCCCTGATATGGTGGATAAATGCCCTAAAAAGTATTGAGAACAGGCCTCCCCAAGATATTCAGAAGAAGTTTCCCTAAGACATGCCATTTTGGCATGTGGAGTATTTCGAGGTGTGGTTGGTTGTGATGAGAAACTTTTACCAATCCCAAAACTTTTACCAAACCTAAGAAGAAAAATTAGGGGTCTTATCCAGAACTAGGGCTATTACTATAAATAACGTTTTTATTTGAAAAATACACCTTTATGGCAAGGCAAGCTTCAACTAGAGAGCATCTGGTCTATACCCTGTGAATAACCCTCTCATCATGGAAGCCTCCCTCCTCTGTCCTTGAAGGGCCATTCCTTAGCTCGGGATACAAAGCCCTATTTTGCCTCATTGTTTTTGAAACTGTATGTCCATGTAGGATTCCTATGCATACATAATTCAATTTTTAAAATTTTCTAATCTGCCTGATATTAATTTGATTATTCTACTAGCCTGAGAAAAACCAAAGAGGTTGTGGAAATTTCCTCTCCCCTGAAAAAGAAAGCCACAGGGGTATGACTCAAAGAGTTTTGGAGTGGCCCATCCCACCATACAGAGTATAGTATCTGATAAATCATATAACCTCTCTAAATGTACCCTTTGTATGTTATAAAGGACTGTTTCTAGGTGAATCAGCATGACTTTACACAGTACCCTTTGTATGTTATAAAGGACTGTTTCTAGGTGAATCAGCATGACTTTACACAGTAGTGGACAATCCTAAACAAGTGTCTCTTGTGAAGCTGCCATCTTGAGTCACTGGTAGTGGTTCTTGTGCCCTCTCTGGTCAATTTCATTTAAAGGACATGGAGATCATTTTGCAGTTGTGGCTTTGTGGTTCATAGCACTTGATTGCATGACTTGTGATTGCTCTACTGATGTTCTCCCAAGGGCAACTTGCTTTTCTGGTCCTGATATAAGATTTCTCCTTACCTTGGTTTAGATTTAGATTTCAGGCTTTTCGATGGGAAGAGGCAGTTCACCATAGACCAAGCTTCAGACCTGGAATCAGAATTCTGCTGTTTATTCTTTACTCTGTCCCTTAATGGTTGCTTAACTCTGTCAACTAGTGTACTTTAATGAATATCTGGTCCTTGTAATGGTTAAAAGTTATGTAACAACAATCCCCCCCCTCTAATAATAACCTTCTAAGTTATTAAGTAAAATGAAAATTTCTATGTAGTTAAAGTAATTTCAGCCATAGGGGGAAAGTATGGACATGTCCTTAGTATGTTTTACAAAATTAAGGTAATCTGATAATTACATATTGATATTACTTATAAATATGGATGCAGAAAGTCTAGTCAAAACACTAGCTAACTGAGTCTAATATAAAATGAAAAAATCAACTTGACTAAATGGGATTTACTTTTGGAATGTAAAGGTATCTTAATATTACAGAGTCTTTATAATTCTTCAAATCAACAAACTAGAAAAGGGGAAAAAATCATGGGATTAAATTACTAGATACTCTAATATAATATATTGTAGTATAATTGGCCCTACTTGAAAAAATGGTAACCAAAGTGAGAAATTTACTTAAATATGAAAAGATTATCAAATTCTTTTGGCAAATCTACTAAGCAGTCCAATGATGAAGTTATTTTGTTTAGAATTATAAACACAATAGCCTTCTTTTCGTTGAACACAGTTATTTACATCGATTTGGAAGTACTAGCTAATGCGAAAGAGAAGAGCTCTTGATAAGGTGTTTGGTATGTGAAAAATACACAAAACCTGTAATTTTTCTCTTTTCTAGTGCCAATCAGTTAGCAATAGACTTTGAAAAAGTTTTCCAGTTATAACAGCAACAAACTTTTAAATACCATAGAAGTAATTTTACAAGATTTATACTTCTCCCAAAAAAACCTAAAAAAATATTATTGAATAAATGGAGAGATATATAATCATCTCAATGGGACATTTAAAGCTATAAAAATTTCAGTTCTTCCAAATCAAAAAAGTGTATTTGCAATTTCATTCAAGATTTTGCAAGGATTTTTGGATAAAATAATGTTCAGTGGAAGAATAAGTATCTTTAAATAGGAAAATTATGCAAAGAAAGAATAAGATATAGTCACCTTACTAGATATTATAAATAATTTTACAGTCAGTATAGTCAAAATTGTTTGGTTATTGGCAATGAGTCAGATAAACAGATCAGTGAAACAATAGACAATCCAAATGAGAGCCAGGTCCTTATGAAAACATACCATATATCAGGGGTGGCATTCCAACATATTAAAATTGCACCTTATTTAATAAATGATGGTGGAAAACTTGGCTACACATGTGGAAGAAAACAATTTATATTCCTTACCTTGTCATACCAAAAAAATAAAGTCCAGGTGAATAAAAGGAAGTATTATGTTGATATCTATAAGATGAATAATGTATTTAAGCTCTGACCTTGCAAAGTGTGTGGGATTCTAGCCAGTAGAAATAAAGCACTGTTAGGTAAAGATATGTGTCCTAATGTTTATTACAGCATTGTTTTTACTGGCAAACAAACAAGACAACTGGAAGCAAGCTCATTTTCCATTTACAGAACTATTGAATAAGAAGATCCACACATTGGAATTTTATGCTCTCATTTAAAAGGATGAATACCCCCTCAATTTGTTGGCTTTGAGTAATGTCCATGGTATAATTAAAGGGAAAAAAAAGCAAGATGCAGAATGATGTGAAGAATCTGATTCAGTTTTTTGCTTTCTTATGTGGCTATTAAAAAAAGATTTGAGAAAACAAAGCTGGCTGTTAATATTGGTTTTCTCTGAGCACAGGGAGAGAAAGGAGAGAAGTGAAGAATGTTGTGCATAACTTTTTCTTTACAAGTTGCTAGATTAATACAATAATCATGTATTTCTTTCAAAATTAAAAAAATATATATATATATGTATTAAAATAACCAAAGGGGATAGTAGTCATGAAGTGTTCTCTCTAATTGACGTTATTTCTTGCCTCTGCAAAAATAAGTGTACCCGTAAAGTCCAAGTACACCCCGTCAGAGTCTAATTTGCAATGTTCATTTAAATTAAATGTTAAAAAAATACAGCCATCACAGAGAGAGTTGACATTCTCTGTGGCTATCTCTTCTATCCTATTCCCCATTATACATTCCCAGAAATAATCAGTACACTGGAAAAAAAATTTTTTTCAATGTTCAGAAAAAATGCATTGGCCAATGAGAACAGTATATAAAAGTTAAATTAAAAAGCCTTTTAGTGGAACTGATGTGTCAATCTCCAACAGGAACATGCCAAGAGCCTGCAGAGTCTTAAAAGTCTTAATACCAGGCATATTCTAAACCCTCAGACTCCTGTGTATGTGTCACAGCCCCCCGCTACCCTCCTCATGGGCCGAGGGCTCCTTATCCATCCAACAGAGAAATGTCTACTCCTCCCACAGTTAGAAGACCTCGGAGGCCCTTCCAGACTACTGTCAAGACCCCAAAGTCATGACAAAGTTCAAAACGTGCTTTGAACACTGGTTTTCAAGATGCTGAGTAAAGAGACTTTTTCAGAGGGGCGCGGGGACCATTTCCTGCCCAAACTGGCGTCACGTCTACAGTCAGGTTGATGCCGCCATCTACCTGTGTCCTTTTACAGTTTATTGCTGCCCCAGCAAACACCAGAGACGGTTTGCAGTCCAGTGAGCGCTGGAAGCCTCTCAGGCAATGCCACGACCCCCTGGCCACCCTGACACGGGGCAAATCTCTGGCAGAATCTGGCCACCTGGACAACGCCGCACACCTGCCGTTATGTGTATGCGCCAGGTTTAGGGTTGTATCAGTAACCACAAGCACCTTCTGATATCTGCAGCTTTGAGTACACGCCAAGCATTGACTGGTGGGGTTGGCTGAGTGTCCGGAAGACATCTCTGGCAGCTGTTTCAGTGTATCTCCAAGCATATTTACTTGTGCTAGAAGAAATAAAATTGGAACAAGAGAACAACTTGGCTTCATTCCTTTGGTACTGGGAAAGGGCTGTGACTTGCACTCATCTGTCTGTATCCTGACGCTAAAGAGCAGCTCAGATGTAAATTTCAAATTAAATAAGAAAGTCTGCAAGAATGCGTTATGAGCTTAGTGCTCAATGAACAAAATAAAAATGATCTCAGCCCAGGGAGTTAATTTTCCTCTGGGGATGAGTTTAGATTTTTCCTCTTTAAGCATGCTTGGAATTCAGTCCTGAGGGTCAAATATTGACATTTACAAGACGACTTCTTAGGCTATACAGCAGTGAGAAAGAATAACTGTAAGTACATACAACATGATGAACAAACATAATGTTAGGCGCAGGAAGCCAGACATGAAAGAGTACACGCTATGGTTCCATTTACATAATGTTCCCAAACAGGCAAAGCTCATCAGTGGTGTTGGAAGTAGAAAGTGATTGTGTCTGGGGCCAGGGCTGACAGGAGGGAGGTGGGAGGGCGCTGGACCAGCTCACTTTGTGGATCTAGAGGCTGAGCTCTTGAACATTTCACTGACCTGTTTCCTTAGGCTAATGAGACTCTGTGATTTGTAAGAAATAGATATCTAGATCATTCAGACGATCAAAATATAGATTTCTCATCCATACTTGGTCTTCGTCCATAGTTCCTGGCTTACAATCCCCAAAACTTGGAATTTCAAGTGCTGAGAGTGTCAATGGCTTATGTTAGTCAAGAAAACGTTTGGAAAACACCTGAAGATGCGTGTTGGTTGCCAGGAAATAGATCTGAATAGAAGAGAGAACTTTCTGTCCCAACCCTGACGGCCTGGAAGGGGAGAGAGGTTAGAAGTCAAGTTCAGTTACCAATGGCCGATGGTTTAACACATCATGCTTCTGGAATGAAGCCTCCCTAAAAATCTTCAGAGAGCTTCCCACCTGGGGATACCCTTGAAGGTGTGGAGAATGCCTTGCCTGGAAGCGCTACCTCCCCCCATATCTGGCCTCCCTGCATTTCTTCCTGGTGGCTGCTCCCAAATTATGGTATTCAGTTGGTGATGTTTACTGCAGCACTATTTATAATTACAAAAACTTAAAAACAACCCAGATGTCCCAAGACAGATGACTGGATGAAAAAGATGTGGTACATATACACAATGGAATATTAGTCATCAATTAAAAAAGATAAATTTGATGATTTTATGATATAACATGGCTGGACCTAGAAGAAATCATATTAACAGAAACAAGTCAGAAAGAAAAAGACAGAAACCAAATGGTTTCACTAATACGTGGAATATAGGGAAAAACAAGCAAAAGGTCAGGAGGAAAAGTCAAAACAAGCCAAGAACCAAACTAAAGTACACAACTGGGCGGGAGTGGGGGAAGATGGGAGGGAGTGGTCAGGGAGGGAAGGAAGTGGGTGGTGATCCCTGAGGAAAACAAAGGTGTGAAATATATATGTGAACAAATTAATTCAAAAAAATCAATTGGTGATCTAGTGAGGAAACAGGTTTCCTGAGTTCTTTTTTACTTTTCTAGGGAATTTATTGAACCTGAAGATGGTGACCTGGGACTCTCTGGTCTAAAGCTAGTCCATCAGAAGCATAGGTCATAACCTGGCTTGCACATACCCAAGTATATGCAATTTTCTGGAATAAAAAAAAAAAATCTCCGGATTTCCTAGTTAATGTCCTGCCTCTCAAGAGAAGAAATAAGCCGGGCACGGTGGCTTGTGACTGTAAGCTTCAGCCTATAAAGTGGCTGGAGCCAGAGATCACGGTTTGAGTCCCGCCTGGGGCACATAGTGAGACCTAGTTCCAAAAAAATATAGCTGGGTGTGGTGGCATGCGCCTGTAATCCCAGCTACCTGGGAGGCTGAGTCTGTGCTTGAGTCTGTGGTACCCCGGGCAATGGGAGCCTGCGGTTCCACAGGCAAAAATAGTGAGACCTAGTCTCAAAAACAAACAAACAAAAAAGAAGAAATAGACTGTGATCCAGGACGGAGTTGAAAAGCCCACTTAGATCAGATACCTCAAGCCATGTCTGGGAGGCAAGGGGGGTGTGTGTGCATCATAGGAATTCTAATCTCCAGCCAGGTGACCAGCTGCAGCTGGGCTGGCAGGGGTGTTTGAAGGGGAGGGCCTTGAACTTGTGGAATCCGATGAAGCCTGGGTAGACAAGCGTCAGAATGGATCGGAATTCCCTACACAGTGGTGGTGTCCATGCATTACTTGGAAATTGGGCTGAAGCCACCTACACTGAGATGCAGATCTTTTTTCTGTATCTGTCAAAAAAAATGAAGAAACAATACATTTCTGTGCCTTTCTTACCTGTCCTTCCTTGAATGGGTCTATCTAGTGTCCCTGGTTGATGGTAACCATTTTTCCGCATTTGTCCCATTTCTATCCATTCTCATCCTGTGAGTAAATCTTTGATAAAGGTTACGATTGATTAACATTAAACTGTTTTGAATCCTTGACTACTTAGAATGAGTTCATTCATTATCTTCCTCACCTGATATATTACCGAGGGGGCCAGCCTAATAACAAAGATCAGGCACAGACAGCTTGAAATAAATGTTAGGCAGAGAAAAAGAAGGCTCATTAACCCCACACAGAGAAGGATGCTCTAATTGTAGGTTGAAAGGCATCTTTCACAAATTTGCTGAGGCTCTGGTCATCTAAGTAGGTTTTCCCTATCTGTCCTGGATGGTAGTCTATTCTCTTCAGAGGCAGGACGTTGCCTGGGGAACCTGGAATCTCTTCTGGCTTATTTCAGAAAATCGAGCCTGCTGCAGAGATGGTGAAGTTTGTAGAACTTTTCCAGCAAGTTTAAATGAGACAGTCATCTCAGAAAAGAAGCTCTTCAGTATCTTGGGGCTGTGAGTGAGACCGTGTCTGCTTGTTCTGCAGGAGCAGTGGCTAGGTGGCGATCATGGAAGGATGATTGAAAGCTGGTTGAGCCTTAGGCAAGATGTCTTGTCTTCATTCCACCATGTTTCCTCAGCTTCTATGCTTGCATTTTCCTCCCCATCTACTAGGCTGTCCAAGGCTGCACTTTGGACACCTCTGCACTACCTTGGATCTGTTTGTGACTCTCATTTTACCCTGAATTTCCTGTGATCTCCTGGTACACACCTCCTGGACTGATCCATCTCTCCTCACCTAGTCCTGTTCCAGGGTCATGTTGAGACACTGCTGTCTGAGGGAGGGAGGCCGTCTGTCCACTGGCATCTGCTTGACATTATCTTCATCTTCTTTCTCCAACATGACTTCACCTTCTCTTGCCATGTTTGCTCCCTGGGCTTCTACTACTCCTTCCTCATTATCAGTACCTCTTAGTGGGCACTGGCACTAGACAAAACGGAAGGCTGGCACTAGATAAAAAATAATCTCTTTGGGGTGCTTCTGTTTGAAAGTTTCACGCTAATAGAGACATTCTCTTACCTCCCTTTCTGAAGCGATTCCATCATTTTCCGTGGTAACATTCTCTTATTTTCTTCATAACTACCCAAATTGTCTTGCTCTTTCATTCTCTGCTCCCCCATGACTGTGATTTCTGTAGAAACCCTTGCCTGTCTAGTTCAGGGGAGTCTCCTAATAGGAACAAGGCTTGGCACCTTGGCATCTAGATAGGCAGGACTCAGCTAATGTTTTTTGAATGAATGAATCATTAAAAACAACCTCTAAACTTGGAAGAGACTTTGAGAGACTCCTGCTCAGATTACAATATATGGATGTTCAAATGGTCTGACCTGTGAGATAAAAACCTAGTGACTTTGTCCCTCAAAACCCAAGTGACCAAAAACTATAGAACAACCACTTGGGTTAGTTACAGGGGGTGGTTGATACAGACATTTTACATCATTGACCTGAGATGGAGATGTTATTTCCATTGAGTAGCTTCTGGTTACTGATGCTGAAAGGAGTAAAGCTTTTAGTTACAGAGTTGGGAAGGCATGCAAGGTTAATTCTGAGTTAGACTCCAGCATTTGACTCCCCAGGGAGCCCTAGAAATGGCTAAGATCTTACATTAATATGGAACCAAAATTTAAACTCATATTTCAGCAACAAGGAATAGTAAATAATGCATTGCTTCATGAAGATTTGTTTAGTTTATTTACTTACATTATTTATAAGTTATGTTGGGAATAGAGTTGGCCTATTCTGCTTTGTTCACAGTAACATCCTATAAATATAACAGCAAGCAATAAAATAGCATTGATTCAGAAGTGAGCTCATAGCTTCGTGTAACATCAAACATAAAAGCTGTGTTACAATGATAAATACTAAATCTTTAAAATATCTTTAAAATATCATTGGCTTTTTACTGCCATTACTTATGCAGTGTGTATTTCAGATTTTCATATTCAGTATTGTACTTTTTACATGTGAATTATGTCCTGAAATTTCTAGTGCATTCTGTAGAAAACAGGAAGTTTGAAGTTTGGGATGGATGGCAAGAAAACTTGATTCTGGTTCAGAAGACCATTCTAAATTGCCCAAGAAAATCTTAGGAAGCAAACAAGTGGCCATGAAATTTTGATTTTTAGTGAGTACAAAGTTGAGGCAATTCAGGCGACATAGGGAGGAGTAGGAGACTTTGGTTTTTCCAGCGAAGGAAATGTCTTTGTTTTTCTCGTTAGCATCTACTGGAGTTTTCTCAAGATTCTGGAGTGCCCACATGGCTTTGTGGTGGGTTGATGGCTTCCCTGTGGTGCTGCCTCGATGCTGGGAGAGAGGTTGTGTTGCCCTTTGGGTTGTGGAGTCAGCTGGGTCTGTGCTCAGGATCTTGCTATGCAGCACACACATGTGTTCTTGGACAGATGACTTGAGCCTGTGGGCCTTCAAGTTCTTGTCTGTAAAACAGAGATGATACCATCTACCGTATAATAGACAGTGACCCTTGCACAATGCAGGGTTTGGGGGCCACAAACAACCCAGTGGTTGAAAACCCAAGTATAATTTTTGACTCCCCCCAAACTTTCCTAATAGCTGACTGTTCACTAGGAGCCTTATCAATAACATAAACAGTTGATTTGCACGTTTTTTTTTCATTTTTTAAATTGATTTCACACACATATACACACACATATATTACATCATTGTCTACCCCGAGGTTCTCCCATCACCTTGTCACCCATGAACCATCTTATCTCTTGTGCCCTCCCCCTCCCTCGATTTTACTCCCTTCCCCCGCTCTTGCTCTATGCTTCAATTCTGTTGGCAGTTTGAAATTTTTCTTGTCCATTTGTTTGTTTCTTTCTCCTATATCCCCCGTATAAGTGAGATATTCCCATAATTCTCTTTTTCTCTGGCTTACTTTCGCTAACATGATTCTTTCTAACTCCAACCATATTGCTGTGAATGACATATGACATAAGCTTGTCTTCTTTGATTGATGAATAATATTCCATTGTGTAGATATACCACATCTTTTTCAGACATTTGTCAGTTTGGGCGTATTTGGGTTCTTTCCATATCTTGGCAATTGTAAATAGCATTTGCACAGATTTTGTAGGCTGTACATATTATAGATAGATAGATAGATAGATAGATAGATAGATAGATAGATAGATAGATAGATAGATAGCACAGGTTTTGTAGGCTGTATGTGTTAGATAGATAGATAGATAGATAGATAGATACACACTGTTATAATAAATCAACATAAGCACTTGATTTACACATGTTTTGTAGACTATATGTATGGTCTACTCATAACAAAGGAAGCTGGAGAAAAGAAAAGTAATTAAAAAGCATAGGAAAATACATTTATCATACTGTATTGTATTCATTGATAAGGTTTATATCATCTTACCAAAAATATCTTAACCGGATGTTGTTCAAAGGTCCACTCTAGTGAGTATAGAATAAGATAATGTTTCTGGACCAGGAAGCCTGACCCACGCTAGAGGTCCATAAATATGTAACCTTGCAAATGTCCCGATAAAGAGGAGGTGAAGACATGTGACTGTATAACATCAAGAATTTGCACGTTACCTGACACTTAGGATAGACATGTATTCTATGAAAGGGTCATAATTATACACTGAAGCCTCACTGTAATGTTTAATGCTATTCGGAATAAGACATTTGTCTTGCATCATTTTGAAGGAAAATTTAACAAACGATGTCACAGAAAAGGCTGGCAGAAAGGGGATTTATGCGGGTCTTTTTCCAAGGCAAAGGCCTGAGGGCTACGGGAATGTATTTTCAAAACACAATCTGTGATCTAGCTGAGTCTGAATGTTGGGTAAGCTTTTAATTTTATTTTTTTCACCCTGATGAAGGCACAGTGGTTTTTTTCATCCAGAGATAGACTGAAGTGGAGATGCTGGGGATGGAGGGAAATAAGCTTAGGGAGGGGCAGAAAGGGAGGTGGCCTGACAAATGGAACCAGTTGAAGCAAGCCTCCATTATGGGCCACACTTTTACCCTGCAGGTCTGTCATGTACCTGCGTTTCTGTCATGCAGATTGAGAAGAGCGGCTCAGACGTTTTGATCCCCCTGTGAAGTGACCTAAATGACAGTCTCGCTCCCACTGACACTCGGGGGATTTGTTCCCAAATTATTTTCTCCCTCTTACCGCATCCTCAAGACGTATTTAATCCTCACTCAGAGTTTGAAGAATACATAAGAGTCATGATATCTTGTGAAGGAGTAGCTTTTTTTTTAATGTTAATTTCACCCTTTAATTTGATATTTTTCATCATGGCTGCAAAGTTACAAGACTGAGAGAATGAATCATTATCTCTCTTCACCTAGATTGACCTATTGTTATTATTTTGCCATGTTGGCTCCATCGAAGGGTTTCTATGATGTGATAGCTGAGGGGCAATATATTTCATTTAGTTTTTGCTGAACCCTTGGAGAGTAAATGGCACATAGTGATGGTATCAGTGAAAGTGTCCCAAGGAAGTTAAACTGATCAGTATCATGGGGGTCATCAAATTTAGGGAATTTCACATTGATACAGGCTACTGTGGATAGTATGCTATACCTAATATCTGATCCATGACCAAATTTTGCCATTTTCCTCAACTGTCCTTTCTGTAGCTGTTTTTTTTTTTTTTTTTTAATTTCAGGGTCATAGCTGCATTTAAGTGAATTTAACCTCCTTCATCTGCAACCATTCCTTTGTCTTTGTATTTCCCAACATTGACATTCTTGAAGGTGTGACCCATTATTTTGCAAAATATTCCCCAACTTGGGGTTTTTCTGATTGTTTCCTGATAACCTGTTTCAAGTTAAGCATTTTCATCAGGAATACCAAGAAAATAAACTGGCCTCCATGGCAGGGGATACACACTTAATGTGTAATTTCTAGTAGGTTTATTTTCTATTTGTTAAAATGAAGACTGGAGTGTTGCTTGGAAAAATCTCCTAGAACAGCTTATTACACAGAACATTACAGATGTAAGACTTGCTACCATCTCTTGGGACAATGGTTCACCTTTCTGGTCTTATCACTAGATATAGTGATGCTGATGTGTTTGATTGTTTACATACAGGTACTTCTTTAAGATGCCGCATTATCAGAACTCTGTTGTGTTGAAGTCTGTGGATACTCATTAATACTCTTCCACTTCCACATGTCCTTAACCAATTGAGAACTCCAGGAGTGAAGGGCAGAGTCATTTTTTTTCTAGTACAGGTAAGGCTGTGGCAAGACTTTTGACCTCGCTCCCAAAGCTGAATCTGCATGACCTTCACACCTTGATCTAACCATTCTCAGTCCATGCTGCAAGGGCTGAGACCTGGCTAGGCCTGCCCCAAGCTGACCTAATTAGCCTGTTTCCTAGTTGAGAGAGGAAACAGCTTTGCTTCTTGTTGAGCACATGTGGAACTGAGAGGTTGAGTGCAAATGAGAAGGGGGAGATACCAAAACCCACCTGCCCCTGATGGCCTGGTGCTTGCTTAGTGTGGTCAGGGATTGCCCTGCCTTTCCAGTGTCATCCTCTCTCATGGGGTGGAACTAAGGACAGGAGAGAGGGGGAGAAAGAGAGAGAGAGAGACTACATGTGTGTGTGTGTGTGTGTGTGAGAGAGAGAGAGAGAGAGAGAGAGAGAGAGAGAGAGAACATGTGTTCTTCCCAACACTCCCTGGAGCCTAGAAAGTTAGTCTTTATTTTGCCTAAAATTTTTTTTATTGCAGTCCCAGTAGCTTATAACCTCGTGTAGGGTTCATGCAGAGAGCATTGTCATTCAACATCTGGATAGACTCTTGTGATTGCCACTCAAAGCTGACTTTGCACCCACCACTATCTGGTCGACCCAGTTGACTCCCATTACCCAGTTGATCCTTCCACATCCCCTTCCCCTTGTCTCCTTTTGACCTTTTCCCTTCGCTGTCCGGTTCTCCTTCCCTGAGGCACAGGGATTATATGTTTCTTGCTCTGTACTGTTTATAAAATCTATTTCCAAAGCTTGCCTGTGGCCTAGGCATTCATCTTTCAGACAAGTCACAATCACCTGAAACTTCCTCCCCTTCCATCCTTCTGGTCCATCTTGGTCATCATTTTTTGCTATTAACAGCAGCTCCTGGATATTAAAGGCAGTCCTAGGATAGAGGGAAGATTCTAGACACATGTGTCTGTTTCTCAAAGTCAAATAGAAATGATTTAATGCTCATCTTGTCAACAAATCAATCACATGTTGCTTACTTGTCCTTTGTCATGGATGACACAGATAGGTATACAAAGATTCGTTCCTAAACCCAGAAAGCTCTTAGTGGGGAAGCAAAGTGAATAAAGCATTTGAAAACACCTTGTAAACAGTGTCACCTGTATGATGGATACTGAGATTGTCCAGAGAGAGAAAGATAGGCGGGCACTGACTGGGGACCTCATGGAAGAGATGGGATCTGAACTGCCTTTGAAGGCTGCCAGTGGGTGCTAGGAAGGAAGGTGTTACAGGTGAGCTGCTTAACCCACACTGGCCTCCCTGCTGTCTCTCACAGGCCAGGATCCTTCCTGACGTAGAGCTGACAGTTTGTTTCCTCAGCTGCATGGCTAACGCCCCACCTCCAAGCCACTGCTCTCAGGTCACCTCAGTGAGGACAACCTTGACCACCAACCTTGACCCTCAGCTTCCCCCTCCATGCCCTGAATGCACCTTAATCTAGTCTAGATTTTTGGCGGCTCTTGCAGTATTTAGGATTGCCTCGCTTCATTTAAAACACCTGTTTGTTCTTTATTGTCTGGATCTTAATGGCAGCGGTTTCTGTTTGTTTTCTGCCCTTGGGGTAGCCTCAGCACCTAGACACTGCCCCTAGCAGGTGGCGAGTAAATGTTTGTAGAATACATGCATGAATAAATCTGTTCCTTCCTTTCCCCAGGCAGAAATTGAAGAGAGAGGGTCCTCGGAAGAGAATATTAATCAGGTCACCCCTATAAGTTCCAGACTTTCCTTTGCATTTCTAAGGGTGTAGCTACTATGAATGTATGGCTTCGAGCTGGGCCTCTCTCTTATTTTCTGCCTAAAGATACACCACTTGGATGTAGGAAATGAAGGAAAGAAACAAAGTGTGACTCTGCATGTTAATGTGATAGAAGGACTCTGTTGAGAGCAGTACCTTGAAATTTACCAGCAGTGAGAAAATGATTTCTCTTTACATATTCGCATGGGGGATCAACTGGTTTCCCCACATGTCCAGCTCCTCTGCTTGAAATCCTCCTCTCTATGCTGAGGACATGGTTTATATCTTTAAGCTGGACATCTTCTCTTGCATGTCTTGTCCAAGGTTCCTTCTGACCCCTGGAGGTCACCCTCTTCTGTCAATGGCACCATCACACGCATCACGGCTCAAGTCCCGGACCTACTGGTCATCCTGGATTCCTTCTTTTTGAATCACTTCTCACAGACTAGTCCCTGGCAATGCCTGGGAATTCTTCCTCCAAAATATATTAGAACTTGGCATTGCTCACTGTCATTTCCCTTGTCCACATCGCTGCATCTTCCCTCTGGACGGCTGCCAGACACTCAGATGGATCTTCCTGCTTCTGCCATTGTCCCGAAGAGTCTGTTCTCACAGATCAGCCTACAAGTTCTTTCAAAGGCGTACGTCTGCGCACAGCACCCCTGTGCTTACGCCTCTTTCTGCATCCACTGCTCTTACAATGAAATCTATGCTGAACATGGCCAGGACCCTGCCTGATCTGGCTTTTGTCTCTCCTCTACCTCAGCATGGAGTACACTCCTCCTTCAGGACATTTTCTTTCTTGGAATGCGTAGAGCTCATTCCTGCCTTGGATGGATCTTGTGCGTTTGTTTTGTCCTTTTGAAACTGGGTAAAATGAAGACTTTCTGTCTTTACTTAACTGGATACAGCTATCTGCTTGCTTCTCTCTCAGAAGCAGGCTACAAGCAGTTCCTTTGCAATTACCTTTAACCTTAACTGGATACAGCTATCTGCCTGCTTCTCTCTACAAAGCAGGCTACACACACTTCATTAGCATTTTCACTGATCACCTTTACCATTGATATGCAAAAGCCAGCCAACTGCTCTCAGCTCCAAAAACTGCAGAAAAGAAAAACTTTAAAACACAGTTTAAACTTTCCACTCATGAGTTCTTACCACCATCCTCAGCCTTTTTTAACCAAAATATCAAACCAAGACTATCAGTGCAGTGCAGACTAATTTATTTCTAACAAAGTGATTTCTAATTATCCTATTAACTACAAAAGAAACATGTAAGACTCAGAATACTTCAACATTGTCCAAACCCTTTCTCAGTATTGTCCAAAGTCCTTTCCCAGATTGCCCTAAATATCCTCAGTCTCTCAGTCCTAATCGTCTCACCAATGTCCAGTCAGAGTCCATCTCTAGACGCTTGGAGACATGTTCCTTTGAATGCTCCTCGTTGTCTTCCACGCTGTCTTCTCCTTGTCACCTTCAGGTAGCAGGAACTCCATGGTGCCAAACCAGCAAAGTTCACTTTCTTCTCAGGCCTAACTTTTGCACGGCCTCTTTCAGACACAAATCAAACTCAGCAA
>PVHY01013263.1:0-41869 GCA_004024945.1 Uropsilus gracilis
CTTTCTCCCTCCCCCATCCCCCCTCCCCCTCTCTTCGCCTCCCCCTTCTCTCCCTTTAATTTCAGAAAAGCCCTGACCTCAAGGGTCCAGGCACAGCACACGAATGCACAATCCTGAAGTAAACTCCATACCCACGCCCGCTGACGGTATAAATAAAAAAACTCAGGAAGCTCACATCAAGCTGGGTAATATCTTGCTGCAAAATAGTTATAAACAACTCTCAGCCTTGTGCTTTGGATTTCCAGTGTTCAGGTTAGGAGACAACCTGTGTGGGCTGGAGAACGGCCCCTGACCTCGTGAAAATGGACTTGACCCCGTCTGTGATAAATAGCTTGCAAACCTTCCATGGGCCAGAGGTCTGGCAGAGGAATTATTAGGACCATATGCCGCAGCTTACCACCCTGGAGCTCCACTTCTCTCACTTTAAATAAGCCCCCGAAACAAGGGGCCCCTCAGAGAACGCCAAGCTGCCACATACTAATTAGCACACACAGTGAACCTCACGTGGTGGGACTACGTCTGGAAAATCATCCCTGACAGCGGTCTTGGAAGCATCACAGCGAAGCGATGACAAATAAGTGTTTTCTCTCTCTAATGGCCTGCCTTGCGAGCGATTGCAGAAACAAGATAACAGACACCAATTTGTCTGACAAGGGAGACAGGTGGGAGGTGTTGTTTTTTCTTTTCCTTTTTTTCTTGAGATGTCAAAGATTTGACTCAAATGTGTGGTTCTTGAGCTCGTCGAGAGAGTTGTTCCAGAAACACGGCTCACGGCGCTGCCTTGGCTGGGGTGAGCACGAGAGAGAAGCCCCTCCTCTCACACTCATCCAGGAAGATCTGTCCACTGCCGGTCCCGAGGCCTGGCCAGAAACTGCAGGCTGCCGCCTGTCTCCGGGAGGGATGCTGGCCTGGACGTGACCTGGCTGCATGGGAGGCCTTTCATGTTAGCCCAGGGATGTCGCACGAGCTGGTCACGTGTGGGCACCAAGAGCCCTTCGGCGTGGCTGCAGCTCATTAGTCTGGTGACACAGACACGGCGTCACGCTTCCCCACTTAGAGAGGGAAGGCGGGAGCTTTGTTCCCCGCCTTCACCCGGCCACCATGAGGACTCTCTCCAGGGCAGTGGGAGTGCAGCGGTCAGGGTGAAGGAAGCCTGGGTTCTTGCAGAAGGGAAGCGTGGGATGGATGAGCTGGTGGGAGTGGAGGAAATGATGAGAAGCAGCCTATGTCAGAGGGAGACCCTCTGTCTGACTCCCCTTACATGGACGACAGAAGCAAAACCACGCGTTGTCAGCAGCCCACCAATACAAACTCTAGAACAGTTGCCCGTAGGATTGTCTTCCAGGACTGAGGGGGAGGTGGGGGAGGGGGAGGGACAAGGCCCTGGGGGCTGGGAGGGGGGTCTGGACTGGTAACGTACGCTTGAAGAGGTGGGCACCAGACTGCTGAATCTCCTGGGGTATCGAGCTGCTTCAATGGAGCCAACACTTAGAAAATAACAAAACGTCTGGAGTAACTGTCAGATCCGCCCCGCATCAAAATATCACAATAAGATGAATGACTTAAACATCACTGCCGTGACTCACCGGCCACTCAACAAGGCACAAGGATCCGACTGAAGGTCAAGGCTGCAGGGTTATTACTGGGCACCAGGGTCCCCAAGCCAGCTCGGCCAGAGAGATCCCTGCAGTCTCTGTGACGACCTTTTATAGGGCAACACCACCCCCGCCCCCTATTGTGAGGCCAGAAAGCAGGTGGAGGACGTGTTCCCATCACTACAGGACACGTTCCCACGTTGCCATAATGGTGGGACACGTCCCATAACTGTGGGTTTCCAATAATGCTGACATCCATCATCTATCAGGAAGACCATACTGGCGTCCATCATCCATCAGGAGGACAATGCTGGCATCCATCCTCCATCAGATGGACAATGCTGCTGTCTATCCTCCATCAGGAGGACAATGCTGCTGTCCATCCTCCATCAGTGGACAATGCTGCTGTCCATCCTCTATCAGTAGGAAAATGCTGGCGTCCATCCTCCATCAGGTGGACAATGCTGCTATCCATCCTCCTTCAGGAGGACAATGCTGCTGTCCATCCTCCATGAGGTGGACAATGCTGGTGTCCATCCTCTGTCAGTGGACAATGCTGCTGTCCATCCTTTATCAGGAGGAAAATGCTGGCATCCATCCTCCATCAGGTGGACAATGCTGATGTCCATCCCTCATCAGGAGGACAATGCTGGTTTTCATCCTCCATCAGGTGACAATGCTGGTGTCCATCCTTCATCAGGTGGACAATGCTGGCGTCCATCCTCTATCAGGAGTACAATGCTGGTGTCCATCCTCCATCAGTGGACAATGCTGGTGTCCATCCTCCATCAGGTGGACAATGCTGGCATCCATCCTCCATCAGGTGGACAATGCTGGCATCCATCCTCCATCAGTGGACAATGCTGGTGTCCATCCTCCATCAGGTGGACAATGCTGGCATCCATCCTCCATCGGGTGGACAATGCTGGTGCCCATCCTCTATCAGATGGACAAGACAGTTGTCAGGAACAACCAGGACTAAGGGGAGGCAGAAACAGGCTGCGGGGTCAGTTGGCCGTAGCAGGTCCTTTCCACCAAGGGCCGGGAGAGGACACAGGCCTCAAAATGGAGGTTTTAAACAAAACGGAGTGACTTTGGTCAGTCTGTTCCCAGCAACACAATGTGTGAAGCTCCTCAAAAGAGAGAAAGAGACACCCCCAAGTGGTGAGGAGGCAGCATCCTGGACTTGTGGCCAGATGCCACGAGGAGAGAACCCCCCAGAAGCAGGAGCGCAGGATTGCACTGGGGGGAGGGAGTCTGGGGGAGACACGTGGGCAGAAGACGTGCTCCGTGAGTCTGAACAAGTCAGCTGAACCTCCCGAGGCCGAGGCAGTTCTGCTGTTGCTCCCTCTGGAAAGCAAAGTGACATCGACCGCGCCAGAGGGGACAGAGCCAGAGGCTGGCAGGTGTCTGGCACTCGGCTGTGCTCGAGAAGCAGCTATTCTCACTGGCTGGCACCGTCAACAGCGGTGACAGTGGCACGTGATGACGAAGATGACGACAGAGGTGACAGCCGGGGTGCTCACCTGAAGGGTTCACATCCAGCGCACCCTAGGATCCGGGGAACATCACAGCAGCTGTCCAGCGGCCTGGAGGGGCATGGCCATTCATGGCCAGTGCAGAGGTGGACAGAGCAACAGGGGCCACAGATGTGGGCTGGAAGCGGAGGGATGCCCGCTCCATTGGTGACCTAGCCCGACGGGTGTCCCTAGCCTACGTAATCTTCCATGCCGCTGCAGAGCCAGTGACCGCTAGGACAGACAGCCCCTGCCCAGGAGAATTTGCCTTCTAAAAGGGAAAACAAGTGTCCACCAGCAAAGCTATGCTTGGGCAGCGATAAAGAAAGTCCCCTAAGGTTCTGTCGGGGATTATGTACAAAGCCCCTCGACTATTGTCCTGCGGGCAGGGAGGTCCAGGGCTGTTAGACCAGAGTCCTCTGAAAACGTCTCCCTAAGAAGCCGATTTTCAGATGGAAGCTGAAATGCTTATGAGAGGAGACGGGAACTGTGGAGCTGGTTGGGACTTGGGATTTGCTCCCCAGGTGGAAATGACGATGATTGGACGGGGCTAAGCAGAGATCACACCTGGTCACGCCCCAGGGAGGCTGCACAGCTCCAGGGGCTCAAACTGGTGGGTGTAGGGGGTGTGGGATCGGGAGCAGGAGTAGCCTGAAGGCCACTGCTGTGGTGTCCAAAAAAAGAGGGGGCAGGGGGGGGCTTATAGGCTTATACTTACAAGACAGAGCTGAGTCTGGGCCGTTGGTTGGGAGCTGTACTGACTGACACTGCGGTTGAATTCTGAGGGACAAAACCCTTCAACAGCTTCTGACCTTGGGAAACCCCAAGCGGATGTCAGTCAGGAAAGCAAGGCTACAGCCTCTGACAGACTCGCCAGCCGCCGTCTGGAGCGCCTGCTGCGCTTTGAATTCCTTTGGCAGCCTGCCCCCAGCCCGCTCCCCTCACGCTCTGGTCCTCATGCGTCTCCTACCTTGGAAAGGGTGCATTTTCCTCTGCATCAGTATTATTGGTGAAGAAAGCAGCCGGGCTTTCCATCTGGAACGTTCTAGAAAACATCTCCAGAGCGCTTCATCTGCCCACCCTCACCCGCCCTCCAGATTTCATTTGATATCTGATTTCCTTGGGAACCTTTCGAGCTGGACACACTAGGTGACCCCCGGGACACACCGCTCAACCTCCTGAACTTGGCCATGGTGCAGATCAGCAGGAAGACCTCCCAAGGTTCTGTCTTGGGCACCATGCCCACTTTGCAGGCAAAGTCTCCTGGGCTCCAGCTTGCAGGTACCAGGGCTGAGGGACGGTGGGTGGGTCGAGGGTCTGGGCAGGGCGGGCTGGACTCGCTTCTGGTTTGTGATTATTTGTCCAGTTCTGTTGCCCCTTCGCTGTCAGGGTCCCTCAGGGCCTGGGACGCGTCTGTTTCATTTGAAAGCATCGTCTCGTCCTTTCCCTAAGGGCCTAGCAGAGGCTGGGTCACCTGATGAACGGTTCCGATGGGTCCTTCCTCCTTTAGATCTTGTGCTTGTTGGAACCGCAGGGAAATCTCCCAAAGGCTCCGGCCGTGCTGTGGTGCAGGCTCAAGCCGAGCGCCGTCACTGCAGCTCGTGGAACATGGACAGGGCAGGCTGGGCCCCGCCTAAGGCGCCCCCCAAGGTGGGTGCACGCACTGAGTCTCAGGCAGGGTGCCCTTGCCAAGCTGCAGGCTTCTGCGGTGTCCTCGCGGAGGCCTGCATGGCAGCATTCATGCATCAGTGTCATGTAGCAAAGGGAGGTCCCTGGTCCCTGCCCCCCCAGCGAGGGGCGGGGCTCCGTGTGGAGGGGGAGCAGACCTGGTCTTGGGAGCACAGAGGTGCCTGGAGCAGAGAGTGGGGCAGCGAGGAAGCTGTGCCTGCTTCTTGGCCTTGGACTCGTGCCAGGATCTGGGGCATGGATGGGGGCAGTTGGCAGAGACGCAGGAGAGACCCAGGGAGCTGACGACGGCCGCCTTAGTCTTGGCTTATGCTTTCACTCTGTCTGTTCCTTCCAGGCCGGCCTGGCCCATCTGCGCCTCCTCTGGGTCTCGCCAGGCTCGGGCTGAGGGCCAGCTCTGCCCTCGGGCCTCAGCAGTCCTGCTCTGGGCCGAGCCTGCTTGGCTGAACATTTGCCCAAAAGGGAGATGTGAGCCTGCGTGTTTCTTTGGGAGCTTGCTTCCTCGCTCTCGTTCCTCTGCTGCGAATTCTGCTCAAGTCCTTCTCTTTTGCATCATTGCTTCGTCATGATGCAATGGATGCCAGAGCCGTCAGAGCATGCAAGTTTGAGGACCCTCGGGGTACCCCTAAGTCTGCCCACTGAAGGGTCTCTGAGGAAGCGACCTCACTGAGCCCAGGCGCGCTCGTGGAGGCCTAGAAAGTGGCATCAACCTCAGGGGAGAGGGCTTCTGCTGAGGATCTGGGGCTCTGGGGATCGGGGGTGGCTGGTGTACCTCCCAGGAGCAGCATCCCCGCCCAGCAGGGAAAGCCCGTCATCCTGAGGGCCTCTTTATGACGCCCCTCTCCATGCAGAGCTGAGGGTCCCGGGGAACCAAAGCAGAGACGGACCCTGGGAGACCCTCTTTACTGGTGGGTAATGGGACCTGAGTGTGGCCCACTCATCTCCACATGGAGGGGGCTCTGGGAAGCTGGTGCCACCATGTGGAACGTGGACGCAGGTAGAGAGACGGAACTTCAGCTAAGAGGAACACCTCCTCTCTCTCTCGCCCCCTCTGGCACACTACAGGTTGGTCTATGGCACATCTCTCACCTGTCACCCAGCTTCCTGACCTCTTTGGAATGTCCCAAGAGACATAGGACCTATTAGTGATGACCGTTGCCCCCACAGGTAAATCCTCCTGCTATCGTGCATCCCGCATCCTCCCTGCAGCATGTCATGGACGCTTTGCTGCTTCCTCATGACATCACTGTGACATGTCCTTGCTGGGGTCTATAAGGGGCTTCACAGCTTCATTAAATTGGGCCTGAACATGCTTCCCAGGATCCCCGTGCTGTGGGCTGGCCTCACAGATCGCTATCCATCTGTTCCGTTTCATTTCTTCTTCATTCCACAAAGCGACTCCTAACATCACCACTTAGCTCCTTGCAAGTGCTTTGGGCAAGAGTCTTCGAGTCTCAGCAGCTCAGACTCTTCACCTGCGCCGGAAGACGACATCATTGAGACTCTGTGAGTAGGAAAATAGATGGTGGATAAAGCACCGGGCGGCATTCATGCAAGGGAAGCGCTGCACTTCTGCACAACACTGTTTCTCTTAGAGAGCAAAACCGAACCCCGGCGTTCAGCTACCTCGGCCGGCAGTCGGTGTTCTAATTCGGGGACTCCAGCAATCAGGAGAAAGCGCCTATTTCGACCTGTTGCACTAGCAAAGGCGGGCGGTTGTACTGGTAACACTGAAGCTGCAGGAAGACACAGGGCATCTCCTGGCTTCCCCCACCAAGGTCTGGTCAGTCTCCAAGGTCTTAAACAAGTAGGTGTGGTGAGCGGGTCTGACACCGCTCCTAGCTTGTACCTCTACCCGCTCAGGGTCCATCGCTGCAGATCATGTGAATGAGAGCTTGGTTGAGGTCACGTCCGTGTGTGTGTCCCTCCCTGGAAGTGGCACAGCCCTCTCCACACATGGCACAGGAAGGAGAGCACCAGGGTGGGGGCTGGAAGGTATGTGTCACTACATGGACTTTGGGGGTAAAAGCTCCCCTCCTCTGCCATGGATCAGCAGCTCAGAAGAGAATTCCATGAACAAATCAATTTTTTTCACTATGAAGTTGCACACGTTTTTCTGTCTTCTTGCTCTGAAGATGGACTGTGTTTCGGACTCCATGTTCGTCTTTCCTACAGTAGGATTTTGCATTTAATCAACAAAAGTTTATTCATCTGATGATATATGTTGTCCCAAATAACATACTGAAATCAGGTCCTTTTTCCCTCAGCAACCACATGGGCCGGTGTCAGGAAAGACAGGCCAGATGTCTGCAGTGAGCGGCAGCGGGTCCACGATCCAGGAGGGCAAGGTCTGCCAAGGCTGAGTGCAAAGGTGGTCACTGAAGCCCAGAAAATCAGGGAGGGCTTCCTGGAAGAGGTGGTACCTGCGATGTCAAGCACAAAGGAATAGGATATCGACGCAGGAGGCTTGGTGGGGAGGGAATGAAGCGTATGCCCGTTTGGAAGAATAAAGACATAACCCCAAATTATATAGAAAGAGAGGTGACCAAAATTAGAGTCAAGATCAAGAAAGATGGCGACAAAGGTAAAAGCCAACAAGAGCCATCGCCCCAAAGCTCATTCTCCAGCAGCCCTGAATCGTCCACACCCCCCAGAGCACGGAGTGGAAGGCAGCGTGATCACAGCAGCTTGTGTGTCGATCTCTTTCGGCTCCATTTTGTATTGTCCTTTTCGTGTATCATCTCTTTACATCAGCCACGGTCAGACTTAGGTCTCAGGGGGTAAGTCCTCTTGGCTCCAGCATCTGGTGGGCAGTGGGGGTGGAGCTGGTGCTAAATGAGGTCAAGGAGAGGGAGGGAGGGAGGGAGGGAGAGAGGGGCGGGTCCAGGGGAGCCATCGGTCCCACACAGTTCTAGAAGCCCACCCACCATTGCCTCCTCTTCCGGCCACCCACGCTCTGTGCTCCTGGGTGCCCCTGGTGCCCAGAGTCCAGTGCCCAGTGTGATTCAACAGAATACGAGCGGAGAAGCGCCACTCATCCACGAGGAGGTGGGGCTGGTCACGCGTGCATTGCCTTGGGGGTGAGACCCCGCTGGCCCCGGCCAGTCAGTGGCCAGGGACACATTGCTTAGACGTCACTGACTGCTCAGGGCAGGAGCTAGTGCGGTCAGCCCTGCTGCCCGCCTGACGGGGCCGCCGCTGTTGATGCCGCCAAGTCAGCGAAGGAAGATGCAGGCTTGTCTCGGTGCAACCCCACTGAGCCCTGGAGACCCCTCTCTGCCTCTGCCAGTTCACAGGCACCAGGCACCTGCTTCCAGCATCCCCAGATGTCCCTCTGGGGTGGGACGATGCAGTCTCAGCTCTCACGGCGTCCACGCGGTGGCCTTTCAGCTAAACGCCGGGCATCAGTTTAAAGCCTAGCCTTGCCACTGTCCCGCCTGGAGCTCGAGGACATGCTGGCCCTCGGACCTGACCTCAAGCGCCCCGTCTGCACAGGGTCACGGTCGGCTCTAGCAGCTGAGGGGGAAGGCCGGCGCCCTTGGTGGGTTTTCCAGCTTCCAGGCTCTCAGGGAACCAGGCACACAGGTGGGGGGCTGGGCCGATTGTGTGCAACGGGTCTGACCTCCAAGGAGACTGTCTCCCAGCCCCCCAGGAACCTTCATCACCTTCTCTGGGCTCTTTCGGGGTCTCTCGTGCACCGGCTCTCTCACCCCGAGCTCACACCGCCCTTTCATCCTTCCTTCCCAGTCCGGGTGCACACACACACACTTGTGCACACCCGCTGGGTACACGGTCATGGGAAGCACTCAGCACACAGGTACTGGCCGCGGGACGCCTGGAGGAAAAGCCCGATGGACTCAGCTCCCCGACACGGCTTCTGTCTGCACCAGCGTTGCGTGTTTCAACCCAGACTCAAAGCTCATTATTCAGGGTTCGCTCAAGGGTCCTGAGGGATGGGGGGGGGAGGCTGGAGCCCAGTCTGCTCCAGGGTCTTCTGTGCACGGCCACCAGCTACAGATCAGCGGCCCCAGCCCATCCGGAGCGATTCTCTGCTGCCGGTACTTGTTGCTGGTTCCGCAGAGCGATCTGCTTTACTGAGCAGATGAAACCGAGAGTCAGACGCGCCAACGGGCTGCTCCAGGTGCCATCGCTCTGGGCTGGAAGCGAGCTCACACTGTCTCTGAGGCACTGGTCACTTCAGAGACAGGACATAGGTCCCTCTGCCCGCGAGCGCCTCTCCCACGGCAAAAGCCACCTCCAATGTGCTGCAGAAACGGAGGGCAGAGAAAGCGTCTCCTCCCTCGCCCCATCCGTCTCCCCCTGGCCTCGCAGGCTCTGTCTTCCTGCGTTGACCAGCCTGTCACCATTAGCCGCCATCGTGCTTCTTTGCAGTCTGGAGGGGCAGAACTGGAAGGCCTCTCGCAGCCTCTAGCGCCCTTTCCAGAACCTTCTCCAGCACAACGCCCAGCACTGCAGCTTCCTCAGCCAGTGCTTTGGTGTCCGCCCTGCACGCAGGCCCAGGGAAGACTGGTCTTTTTTCCATAGCAGGGATGTGGGGGAGGGGGAGGAAGGAAGCCCCTAGGAGATATTTGCGCCCCTGGAAAGGGAATGCGAATGAAGCACTCAGCCAAGGATGCTGCTATCCTGTGATTCCTCTGGGGCTCTGAGGGCAGCAGGACTCCGTCAACGTGTGTGTGTGTGTGTGTGTGTGTGTATGTGCGCGCGTGACCTCAGAGCCAGCCCCGGCCCTCTTCATCCCCCACCTGGGCTCTGAATTGGCAGAGTCCTCCAGCCCCACGCCTGGGGGCTGGTACCTGGCGGCCGCCAGAAACACGCCAAAGAATTAGAAACCAAAGTTCAAATGCCCGGAAACCCTAAACCTGACATTTGGCCACCAAGAGCTCGTTTCTCGCTGCTGCGAGTGGAGGAGCCGCGCACGTGTGGAACGTGGCGGTGAGAGTTCGAGGGACGCTCAGTCAGAACCCCTCGTGCAGGTGCCGGCCCCGCCAGCGCAGGACAAGAAGTCGAGGCTGGCAGGGGTGAGAGCAGCTGCCCAAGGCCACGCCTTTGCCTGAGTGGAGCTGAGACGCCGCGTTTGGGCGCCCGTGGCTCCTGGGACGCTGATGGACCGATGGACACTAATGATCGCTTCCGTTAGTCCTCCCGGTGCCCAGGTGTGAGGTCCCAGCCGCTATTCTCTGTGGAAAGGGGGGATTCTTCATGTCCCCCTAAATGACCTGTAGGGCAAAGGGCGGCTCTGCCGGCTTAGAGGATGGGGCGAGCGAGCCAGGAGAGCCAGAGCGCTGCGTTGGAAGGAGCACAGGGGGCCTCTTCCGTCCTGGACTCCAAAGGCCCGTGGGAACGGATGCCTCTGTTTCCAGACATGGCGGCGAAGGAGCTGAGGGCATACATCCCTCACAGAGAGCCCGTTAGGTGGACATTTCTGCTCAGGGTGCCCTTCTGTGCCAGCATTTGGGCTGTGCCCTGGCATCGTCTTGATTGGGCTCAGTTTCTCTTCTCTGTAGTCGTCCAACGTGGTAGCTCCTTGCAGCCACGTGCAGCATCTTGACTGAGTATGAGCGACGCAGACCCTGCAGTGCCTCCAGGGGACCGAGAGCCATTCCACAGGCTACAGGCACAACCACGTTGCCACGACGAGTGGCTGACCTGTTGCAAGCAAACGTCAGTTTGCTTTGTCACCTCCACTGCGCCCTACCTGGGCTCTGTGACTTCGCTGAAGTCTTTCCTCTCCTCCGCGCAGGTATAACGATGACTGCGAACGGGGTGACGTGGGTGTGATGTGATCAGAGGAGAGCTGCCGGATGTACCCAGCGCAGTTGAAGGCACGTGCCTTGGTCCTAGAGTCTCTGCACTTCTCATCCTTCATTCAACCACAGGGCCTTTGCACATACTCTCTTCCCCACCTGGAACAGCCTTTCCTCCACGTTTGGACCAGTTTCTGACTCCTGCTCCTTTGCACAGAGATCTAGTGCCACCTGCTCCAGTGCCTTCCCTGGCATCGCTGACTGTGCAAACCCCTGTTGAAAGCTACACGTTTGTCTTCCATAGCTCGCTCGGCCCTCTCGAGGCTGAGCTGATTTTAGTTTCCACTTGACTCCCCACAGCCAGAAGCGTGTTGGCCCCAGAGTAAGCATTCTGTATGTATTTCTAGTAACAGGCGCAGGAACCCCTCTTTGAGGAGATGCATGAAGCAGGTGTGTGCGTGTGTTCGTGTGATCAGCCCCAAGGACACGCTCGGAGAGCAAAGGAGAGAAAGCAGGACTCCCGCAGGCAAAGGGCGGGGGACGGCGGCTCTGGATTAACGCACGGGCATCTGGGCCGTGCCTGTGGCTGTTCAGAGCCACCAGCGGCGAAGCCTGGTCAGTTCTGCTGGGCCTCTAGCTGCTCAGCTCGGGGCTCTTGGCCCTGAAACATGGACTCCTCTTCGTGGGTCACCTCGGTTAGTCCGGTTCTGCCACAGGTCTGCAGAGAGTCTGACAGGGAAGGGCTGGGTCTGAGCATCGCACCCCGGGCTTAGCTTCCCCGTCGTGTCTTCCGCCGGATACAGCAGCAGAAGGACGAGGAGGTTCCCCAGGGAAAGATGCGTCTTCCCAGGAAGAAGCAAGCACCGAGGACACGTGACCCCAAGTTGGCCGCCACAGGGGGGGCCTTGCTCTCTCCCAAAGGGGACCCTCTTCAAACCGCAAGGAAAGCGTCTCCTTGCTACAGGCCCTGACTTTTGGGACTTGGGTGCATGATGCTATAGAAAAGTGTGTGCATGCACTTGTCGTTGTGCACACGTGTGTGGGCGCAGGGCGCCCATGGAGGTAACACACACATGTGCCCTCGCCACGCCCGCGTGCTGTCCCTTTCCAGCTCTGGCCACCCTCCCCCCTGTCCTCCTGGTGATCGTGGGTCATCCTGCCCACGGAGCAGGCCCCTCCCTCCCCACGGGAGTTCCCCCCAGGCCAAGGTCAGCCCACCATGGCTTCCTGGAGCCCCCGAGGCCCAGTTTCTGAGCCAGTATTGGGCATCGTTTGCCCGCAGTGGACACTCGTGCAGTGCGGCCGGGCATCCTCACTGTTACTCTGCACAACGGTCCACGCGGGCTCCGGGTCCAGCAGATGCCCCTTTGCAGAATGTGATTGAGGGGAAAATCCGGGCTACAGAGCAGCGAGGCCGCGTTCAGGAGCCTGACCTCGTTCAGGCGTCCACGACGCCTCTGGACCTGATTTGTGGTTTCCTTACCAAAGCCGCTCGAGACGCCGTTTTAATGGACCCTCTTGTTTAGTTAACCAGCTTAATTTGGGTTTTCACAGAATGTAATAATCCTAATCCTTTTAATCAACCTCATTAGCATGAGCCAGTTTACTAATTGGATTAAAAGGCTGGTATCACGGACTTTTCTCCAACGATATGCGCTACTTAGCTCCCAGGAATTAGCTGCTTCTGCAAATATCCGTAATCAAGGACAAAGGTCGATCAAAGGAAACACACATCTGGTCACTATAGTGGAACTAAACTGAAAGGCCGTGGAGTGACCCTTCCTCAGGGTCGATGGACTATCTCAATAAACGAGGTTCTGCGCAGGTGACCAAACGTACCTCGACGTCAACATTCCAGGCAGCTCGGGTTGGAGGGGAGGCTCCCAGCTTCAGTTGGGGTTTCCGTCCAGAATGTGTGACGCAGCCTGTTTCCCCTGTTCATTATTAAAGATTCTGCGGAGACGGAGCCACGGACGCCGACATCCCGCAGCTGCGGGCACCAACAGTGGACCTGTCCAGGTGGGGATGGTTCTGGAACGTGGGCGGATCTGGGTCTCTAGCAGGCAGATCTTCAGGACCCAAGGGGTGTCAGGGTGGCAGCCTGACTAAGAGATGGGCTGTCTGTCTGTCTCTGCTCCCGTGAAAGAGAGAGGAGAGCCAGCCACCAGGCAGACAGGAAGAACGAGAACCGCCCAGCCAAGCTAGAAGCCCAGATACAATGTTTAGGGGTAAACCCGTGGTTCTGGGGTGAACAGAGCAAGGAGGGTCCCCAACGGGGCAGAAAGTGAGCGCCGACCCCCTGCCTGGGCGAGCGCCTCTCAGGGAAGCTCTTGATGGACGTGGTGAGACCTCAGTGGAACATGCGCACTTGGAGACAGAAGCCAGGGTCTCGTGATCCAGCATCCTCAGCGCTCAGCAGGACATTGGCTGCCTTCCACCAGGCAGCTGGTCACCCTGCAGGGGGATGGAGAAGGAACAGGGTGTCCCTGCTGGCGGAGGCTGGTGGCCTCACAGATGCGGTGGTGCTGGGCCAAGGCGCAACGTCGAGGCGGGGAAAGGGCCCCTGCAAAGCCTCCCTGGGAAAGGGCCCCTGCAAAGCCTCCCGTACCTGGGACTCAGGGGGCGGGAACAGGACAAGAATGTCGAGGTTGGGGTTGAGAAGGAGGAAGCCAGGAGAAAGCACGGACCTTCCTTTCTACGGAGGCTGGTGGCTAGGACTGGAGGTGCGTCTGCTGTGAGCAGCAGCCACCCTGTGCTGGTCAACCTCTGTCGTCGCAGCCTCGGCTGTTGAGTGGAATCAAAGTCCTGATGCAAAGAGGAGGGCGACGGCACCTCCATTTGCAAGCTAAGTGCTTTACTCGCAGGATGCTTGGTGTAAAGACTGTTCTCCCTGTTAATGGAGGAGTGAGGGGAGCGAGAGAGATGGCCTTGCACCCAGCCTCCCCGGAGCCCGCCTTTCAGTCCCGGTCAGATGCACGTGCATCTCGACCATCTGTGGCCCTGCCCGGCTAGTTGGGGACATGGAGACGAGTGGCAGAGGCCGCGATGATGAATGGGGAAGTAGTGGGGGAGGGGAGACGAGGAAAGGTCAAGATTATAGCTAAGGGAAACATGGAGTGTGTGTGTGAGAGAGAGGGAGGGAGGGAAGGAGGGAGGGAGGGAAGGAGGGAGGGAGAATATGCGAGTATGTATGTACATTCCAGGGGTATGTTTGGGGAGACTTTCCCTTCCAGAATCCAGGGAACAAGTCTATGGAATCTCTGATCTGGACATGGAAGGATAGATGGACATCAGAGCCAGATTTTATTTTCTGGGTCTCGGGAGGACTATCTTCTCTCCAAGGGCTGAGCCTCTCAATCCCGGGGCCTGAGCAGGTGTGTTAGGGACGGTGGTGAGCAGGTGCAGAGGTCAAGGTGAGCATCAGGGTTGCAGGTCTCGGCTGCACTGCCTCTCATTCAGTGGAGACCGTCCACGTCATTGGAAGCTAACGTGATGTGACCGTGACGATTCAACGAGCGGACATCTGCCAGTGCCACAAGGCATATTGGCCACTGCAAGCTCCTGGTGCTGGGACATGGTCAATTCCTGCTGACACGAGGGTGTGGCCCCCATTAGCACCCCTCCCAGCTGCACCCCAGGCCCCTTCCTACCGAGGCCCTGCTCGCCTGCCAAGCACCTGCCTGGAAGCTGCATTTGGACGACTCCTTGCGTGATGTGTTCAGGGGAGCTCCCGTGGCTCCCGTGGTTCCTGATACGATCCTGATGCTATCAGGGGAGGAATGACTGAGATTCAATGGGCAGGAAGTTGGAAGCTCAGTGTGGGAATAGGAAGTGCCGAATGTGAAGGAAAAAAAATCCCTAAAAATTAACCATTCAAATATATGCAAATTGCCTAATTAATTGACCTCGTTTGTGCATGCAAATATCTTTCGCTTTCCCTTTTGTGAGTTGGTTATTTTTCATTGTGCTCCCAAACAATATCCTCAGTCTAATTAAATCCTTTCAAGCTATAGGTTAATATTCGATTCATATGTAAACACATTTATAAACATTAATCAAATTCAAATTACTCATTTCATAAATACTCTTTTATTCATTTTCCACTAATAGATGGGTTCCCTGAATGTATTCAGTGTTGGTCGTGAGGAGTTCACGTTTGGGGAGATGATGGTTCTTTCAATGGCAACCTGATGCTTACTTTCAAGTCAATTAAGACTTTTCCTAGTTCCCAACTGCTTGTCTCTATAAAGATTTAGCACGAGATTTTGTTGTGAGCATAGTGGAGGCCATAAATGGAATAATGATTATGAGAGAATTATTTCTTCCCAGGTCATTTGCACTGAAATCGATGTCAACAGGAAGGCATGCTACCTGCTCTGTCCCCCCTCCTCCTCCCCCACTCCCCTTCCCCCGCTCTGAGATGACTCTTAATGGGATCAACCCACTCTCTGCTCTTGTGTCGGTCTGGCAATGTATTCGTTGTCTATTCATTAATTAAATGGCCGACCGATGTATTTATTTACTTACCTATCTGTCCATCCATCCACCCAAACAATTCACTCAATAAACATCTGCTAAATATCTGTTCATATCAAACTTTGAAAAATGCTTGATTCAGTACAAATCCTTGGGCCCCATCACAGAAGTGCTGGCTTGACACTTTAAATAAAATTTTAGAGCAGTGACTATGCCCCGTACAGGCACACCTCCTTACAAGGACTGGTGACTCCTTGTGAGGTGTGAAAAAGGAAGGGATGTCTGCTACCAAAACCAACCTCTCCCCCACCTGAGGCTGATTCTGTCTTATTCACATTTTCTTTCTTCAAGGTAGAGAGAGACAAGAAAAATGAAACCACACTTTGTGGAGGAAACCACCATGATCATTTCTAGTGTTGCGATTACCGAAAGTCACGGTTTCTTCACCTGGATGCATGTCTGTTGTTTGGCAATGAGGGTTTAGCTATCTGCTTGTATTTTGAATGTTGAGGTTATAGAGGTAGAGCTCTGGGACAAGAAGGATGGAAATAGAATTCCTGCATGGGAAGAACATGGTGGCTAAGGAAGGGAACAGGGTCAGGGCTAAGACAGCTCAAACCATGTGGAGGGACCCAGAGGTGTGCTGGGGCAGCCATGTTCCTGTACGGATCTGCACATGTGTGTGAACTTGTGTGCTGTGTGTGCATGGGTATGGGGGCATTCAGCATGCACTTGCATGAATGGACACTCCAGTGAGAGATGCCCCTCTGGGAGTGTACTGGTCTGTGAGTGTGTTCAACACACCTGTGGAACCTACTCCAAACAGAATCTCACCAAAAAACACCAAGTCCTTCTGCCAAAGGCAGTGATTCTGCTGAATTAGGACTCTGCATGTGGGTCTCATCTGTTGTGACTCATGGGTGGAACAAGATACAAGGACTTCGATTGAAGTTCAAGACTGCAGGTTTATTATTGGTGCACCAGGGCCCCAAGCCAGCTCAGCCAGAGAGACCCCAGAAGTCTGTGTGACAACCTTTTATAGGGCAAAACCATTGCTGTCCCTCATGGTGAAGCAAGCAAGCTGGTGGAGGACACGTTCCCATCAGTACAGGACATGTTCCCACCTTCCCAAGATGGTGGGACACTTTCCCATAACTGCAGGTTTCCAAAATTCTGACATCCATCATCCGTCAGGTGGACAGTGCTATTGTCAGGAACAACCAGGAATAAGGGGAGGCAGACACAGGATGTCAGACCAGCCAGCCATGGCGGGTACTTTCCACCAAGGGCAGGGAGAGAACACTCTCAAAATGGAGGTTTTAAACAAAATGGAGTCACTTTGGTCAGTCTGCTCCCAACATCACCCATTTTTCTGCTTTATATAAAGTTTGCATACATCCACTTCCTCTGCTTGCTCATGTCTGGTTTCTCTCACCCAGGATATTTTCGTAAGAGTCCTCAACCCAGCTAGGGGCCCTTTGTGCGCACTGTTTGGCAGAGCTGGTCCACACTGAGGAAGGATGTTGACTTCATCAGACTTTATCTAATGAGGATTCGAAGACAAGATTCCACACAGAAGACAGGAAGTGCATGGAGAGTCAACGATCAGCGTTAAAGACAGAATGAGAGTGGGGAGCCTGGGAGAGACCTGAGGCATGTATGTCAGGCATCAGCTCAACTTCTAACTGATTGTCCACTCCGTAGGGCAGCTGTGGGCAGATTATCTAACACCTCTGAACACCTGCTTCATCTCTGTATGACTTTGATGATGGCTTCGTCCACTGCAGTGTTGGTCGTGACCTTCAATGAGGGCATATTTGCAATGTGTTCAAAGTCACCAAAGAATCTCTATGTCCACTGTGTCAGTCATTTCCCAGGTCAATGTGCAGGGAACCCAGGGAACACCGCAGACACCATTTTTGTCTATTCTCCCCACTCTGAATATCCCTCTGGCTTGAAGTCCATTTACAAATGTCATCTCTCCCTGTGGTTCTTTCTGATTCCCAGTTCGAATATCAAGCTTCTAACATCCTTAGGTGAGTTTCCAGAATGTTCCTTTTGTGTCTGTCTTCAATTGATCTTTTTCCTGATTTCTATACTGTAAATTCCTCAAGTTCAGAGACAGCGTTCTTTTTCATCTTTGAATCCTAAGACAATTTCAGTAGAGTTCTGTTGTTTTGCAGTATTGAAAATGTGGACTGAATATTTTCATCAATGATAGTATTATCAAGCACATGCCTGCTGCTAATGTACTCCCCAAGTCTGGTCTTCAAACAGTCAGAATAGCTTTCTTTATCCTACTCCCTTATTCCCACTGGATCGTCTTTTATTTTCATGTTATTTTTCCCTATAAAATTCTTCAAGTTGCTCCTACTATGTGCTTTGAGAGAAATCACTGAACTAGACTTGATTTTGCATCCTTCTCCTCTGCTAAATAGTTAAATCAATGTTTATTTTGAGTCCTGCTGCATACATTGGTCTCCATAGATACCTGCTCATAATACCTAATTAGTCAAGTGCATTTTCCAAGCCCTTTGAATGGCACTTTTTGAAATAATACACATGCACCTTTTATTCAATTATTACATTTTTCTTATTTCTCCTTGGAAACTCAAAGGCTACATGATGCCTCAATAGATAAAATGTAACAGAACTCAGGGTATGTTTTAGTCTCTATGCGAAAGTGCTTCTGCTCATGGTTCCATCCCAAAGTCCTCTTTCCCTGTTTAATTAATTCCCAGAATAGATGGCGGAGCAACAATGCGCACTTGAGCACCACTTTTTGGTTTAAAACTGTGCTTTTACACAGGGTGCTTCACTGCAACTTCACTACCGGCTGAGAGGTGTCCATCACCATCACCCTCACATCCTGTAGGACCTTGGAACTCTTCCAGGCAGAGGTGGATGCTATTGCCAGAAACCCAGAGTTCCACATGCTGTGAGCAAGCAGCCATCACTGATCTGAACTGAGCAACTTGCCATCTTGTGTGGGTGAAGAGTTTTGTAAACATCAGAGATGGTTTACACACCACCCCCCTTTCTCCTAATCCATTGCATTTCCAGTGTTTTCCCTCCCTCTCTTCGGTTGTACAAGCTCAGACCATGAACCACTTTCTACACTGCCTTCTCGTTATTTGCACACCATTTTATGCAAATTGCAAGAGTAATTGAAACCTGTTTTTAGCCCACTCAGTCAAAGCACATTTACTGACCATCTAACAGCAAATCCACACCATCCCCTGCTCTAAGTTACCCACTCACTCTGCGATCTCCCCAATTTGTGACCCAGTATTTATTCATAACAGGGATTCCAAAAATGGTTTCCTCAAATTGTGTGATTTGTGGACTATGTCACCTAAATGAGCATTATGCAGACATTTTCCATCCCCTGAATCCCATCCAACTCAGTCTCACTCATGTGAGCAAGCCCAGTTTTCCATCTTGTTATGGTTTTGTTTTGATCAGGAGAGTGCCTCTTACTCTTCAGACACTGAACATGTGTCACAGCTAAACTTCCAGAAATGAGTGTTTTTTGACTCAAACTATTGGTCAACTGCACCATCTTAGACACCACCATCTGCAGAGATGTTGGTAGAGGAGCCCCAAGTCTAATCTCCATGTAATTAATCCCCTTTATCTAATTTGCAGCTTCCCCTTCTTTTTGTTAATCACCATTTTGATCCATAGGTTATTTTGCTTCTCTCTCTTTCATCTCTGTTTCTCTATCTACCACGTATGCATGAAATCACGTGATGTCGTCTTCATCCACTTGACATATTTCACTACACACAACACCCCAGGACTCTCCATGTGACTGCGGATGGCAGGACTCATTCTTGTTTGGAGAGTCTCCATTCTGTCACACACTGCACCTTGGTCCACTCATTCCTTGACTGGCACTTAGTTTGTTTCCAATGGAGACAAACATTTATAGGTGAACTACAGGCAAAAGCTGTACTAACCACACACTCTTGTTTGATTCTCACATTCTAGGCAGATTCCAACCAGTGTGCACTTTCCATATAAGGAAGCCAAGGTGGAAGCTCTTAGTTCACCTGGTCAAGTTCATTCGGCAGTCAGCAGGGCAGCCTATGACCCTCTTCTGTTGAGTCCCGAGTGTACACCCTTAAACTTCACCCCCAATGCACCTGCACCAGGACTCTGTGCTTCTTGTCCATGGCTCCTGTGAAACTGTTTCCCATTATCTTGCAGAAGTGAGCAAACTATGGATGGGTTCATCCTCCCTGGCCTATGGGATTGCTTCTCTGAATGTTCCTGGTGTGGAGGTTACCACACCAATGGGTTCCTTCTGATACAGGATTGTGAGTGATGCAGTTAAAATTTTGTTGGCTCCAGAGTACCCTGGTGGGTGGGGTCTGAGAGAAAGGGTACGAGAAGAAGCAAGAAGCACCAAAAGGCATATGAGAAAGGGAGAAGAGAAGAGAGGGGAAAAAAGAAAGAAAGGAGAAGATAATGGCAGACTGAGGGAACAAGTCCACATGGCCTGGCCAGGGAAAGTCCCCTAGAAGAGTGAGCTGGAGGTGGCAAGGAGCCGTGGTGGCCGGCACAAGAGTGGCCGGTGTGGAGAGTGTGGCACCGCAGCAAGGTGGCATAGTGAGCTGGTGCCTGGAGATGGCCAGGGATGGGGAAAGTTGATTTGTCCATCAGCGATTGTGGAAGAAGTTTGAAGCACCTTGGAGAAAAGGAGAAGCTTGGAACACTGGAGAAGAAGTGAAAAAAAGACGCTGGAGAAAGACTGGACTTTGCAGAGTGCCTACCTCTCAGGTTTGAAGGGGCAAAGGGCACCATCATGGACACATGTCTTTGGGACCTTTGGAACTGAGAATGGTGACTGTGGTCAGATGGCTGCCACTTGTGGCATTGAGGACGTTTTGTTTTCCCTGTTGAATTCCCTTGTTTATAAGTTCCTTATCAGACTGCACTTGTCTGGCAACTGCTCAGTGCAGGTGGATGGACCTAAGGGAACGTGACTGACAGAAGCTGCATTTTGAAAGGTTTTCCCCTGTGGCTTCGAGGCTGGAGGCTTCTACCCCTTTTGACCTGATTTCACTTCCACCTGGGTGACCCTCCAGGTCACTGCATCTTTTGCCTTTCCTTTCCCATGGGAATGCCAGGGCCCTGTATGAGACAGAGGGTCTCTGAGGGCAGACAAGCACGCACACCTGAGGGAAGAAGCTGTGTGTGACTGGAGCAGCGCTGCCCATAATCTGAGAAGCCAGAGCCTGGTCCCCAGGATCCCCAGGGCCTTGGGCCACCTGCACCAGATGGTCTGACCTCACCCCTGTGCTTAGGAACAGCTGAGTCCATGGACGCCTAAAGGTGCATTCCCCCAGTTTGGCAGATGGTATTTTACGGTGGATAATTGCAGCCCGAATCAGCCTGATCCTGTGCTAAGGCCGACCGAGCACAGGGAAGACCACGAAGGCCTCCAGGAGGCTCCCATCCCTCCCTGCCCGACCCTCCCCTGGTTCAACCCCAGGTTCCTGCACTGTCACATGCCCTACCCCCTCTTCCTGCACCCCCATTGCATGTGTCTATTCATCTTCAAGGTCTGACGTGTGACCAGGGAGCAGCCTATACTCACTGCCAAACACATGCTTCCTGAGTGAAGAGATAGACTCCAGTGCTGCTGGGAGAAACACATCACACCTGAATGTTCTCAGAGGAATGAGACTCAAAATGGCAGCAGATACTGATGCTGAGGGGAGAGATGAAGAAGGGCACGTAATGAGTCCTGAGCTTGAAAGAATCCATGGGAAGCAATTGTGTTAGCTCTGGAGGTCTTCCTGTAGGTGGTGGCTATGAGACCAGCTGGAGCAGGTGTCTCACATGCCCACAGCCCAGTGGCGGGTGCAGAGTGATCACAGTCACAAGGTCAGGGTTGGCTGGGGGCAGGGACACTGCTGCCTCTAGGGATGACACCTGGCATCTGTCTGTGGAGCCTAGAGAGCACAGTCAATGCACTCATCAGCTCCTTTTTCTGTTGATACTGGGCAATTTTATAAAATTCTCAAGTTTCTTCTGGGAGGTCTGACTATCTGACCCTTGCCTGTAACTAGCACATCGGGGAGGGCTTGTGCCCAATTCTGTGGCTTTGCTTTGCAATCCTGTTCCTTTAAAGGGAAGGACCAAGCCTGACCACGGTGGCTGACTCTCCAGCTTGACCGATCCACCACCATCTGCTGAGATGGCGCTGAACCATACTCTGCATCAGACCGCATGTCCATCAAAGCCGGGATTCCATGAGACTGGGCCATGCTGAATCGCTAATGATATTAACGTGGTCGTGTGAAACTAAAACTCAGGTCAAGCGGCGCAGAGAGATCTGGAGGGATGGAGAGAGCGCTGCCTCGCTGGCTCTGGCTGGCCTTTCAATGACTGTGAGTCCAGCACCGTTTGGAAGCCATCCCAGTGTGACCTCTTCCCCCTCTGGCATCCTGCGTGACCCCAAGGATTTGACTGGAAAATAACCACTGGTCAAAATCCAAGACTTGCTGAGCTCAGCTATTCATGGCCTGGGTCCTCTCGATTGATCTTTTTCTGAAAACGTCACTATTTAGTGAATTGCATTTTATGCATATGAAATGACACAAAGGAGCTACAAGTGACAATGGCATAGCACATATGTGAGCATTAGCTGATGTGTACATATATGAAATGTATGACTAATATTGTTATAGATCATATTAAGTATTATCATGTCTCCCCTCTGCTGTATCTCTCGCTATATGTGTGTAAAATAGAGGGTGAAAAATCCTTCAGAAAATGCTCATGTAATGCTTTCCTGGGAGTAGAGAGGCAGAGAACATATGGGAATAATCTCAGGTGAATCCTTGTTCAGATCCTAATTAACTGTGTGTTTGGGGCATGATTGTGTTTTGCTTTTCACATCCAAGGCGCGACTTTCTCATCTGCACATTGCACACCCCCTCTCGTACAGCACATGCAGCCCATCAATTTAAGACCGTGCCTTGACAACTCCAATCAGTCCTGAGAGCAATCAGGGGCACTGCCAGTCTCATGGCTCCGATTCCCATCAACATTTACACACAGTCCCGGACACTCCTGCAGAATAAGACCCAGTACCTACTCACCCTGGTCACAAAGGGTCCCTCTCCAGTCCCTCCTGATGGCTCTCATTGCTTCGCAGGCTCAGCCTCTTAAGAAGTCCAGTTTGTGTTGCCTCATCTCCATGACCCAGTCTTGCCAGCTCAAGTCCACTACAGTTTCCTTGCCTTTAGCTACACCCTGCTGTCACAATCTCACACTCTCCAGAGCAATATCATATTCACGTTCTTGACATTATTCTCCACGTTCCTGCAGAAACGCCTTTGCCGACGTAGCACGGCCCATGCTGTTCAAGGTCAGCCTGTCAGTCTGTCAGAAAGTGCCTTTGTGACCTGCATGGTCAGGCTAGGCCCCTGGGCCGCCTCCCTCTCCCTCTGGAGAGTCACATACTTGCAGGTCTCCGACTGGACTATCTCTCTCCTTTGAGATTGTCCAGGCACCATCTCCTGGGGGTGCTCGTGTCCCTCCACGGTGTGCTTGGCCCCACAGGCTGGGCTGGCTGACATCTTCCTCTCTGCATCTCCGCTGGAGTCTTCCCTCCCTTCCTTTGCTTTGGGGACCGCTGCCTCATCTTTGTAGAGCCCCGTGTGCAGTGTGCACCCCTATCTTACCCTTATCACATTCATTCTCTGTCTCTGAGGAAACTGCTGATCCCCTGTATTTGGCAGAAGTCTCTAGCAGTGTTCTAAGGGGCCCGTGCTTGCATTTCTGCTCTGCAACAAGATGGAGCTGCCTCTCAGACCACAGCCTGGTGTGCAGCCAGAACACCGCAGGAGCTGCCTGAAGTGTGACTCAATGGAGGTGCTAACTCCAACCAAGATGGTGGGAGGGACGGAGCGGTGAGGGAGGACCCTGATGAGGGCAGGAGCTTCCAAGTTCCCCTTCGGAGCCCAGTGGCTGCGCTGGAGAGAACACTGAGATCCTGCACTGGGCTGTTTTGTCAGCTGAGCTGTGTTAGCTTTGTGGGTTAAGGGCCGTTTTCTCAAAGGGCTCAGCCTCCACTAGGCTGTGGTGGGAGTGTCTCTGTCTGGCACATAAAGGATGCACCCTGCTTAAGGGGCAAGTCTTGCTGGGAAAGGCCTGCGCCCGAGAGGAAGCGCGTGTGTCAGGCATGGCATCTAAGCCCCGGCCCCAGCTTGTTGCAGAGCAGAACCGCAAGCACAGGCCCTTAGAACACTTCTAGAGTCTTCTGACCAAATGCAGGAGAAGAACAGGCTCCTCAGAGACAACTTAGCAAAATACCTCAATCTGTCATTTATTTGCTGATTTCTTCTGGACCAAATTACTCACAGTGTTGAAAAGGTAAGGAAAACAAGGCCATGACTGAAAGTAAAAGAACTAAAAGTACAACCCGTTCTGCTCCCCCATGCCTGTCACTGTGACCTTGGCCAAAATCACATCCTCTCTCTTTGCATTAAATGGATCATTAATCCCTGTCCTGTGTTCTTTCCTGGCATTTGTGAAGATTAACTGTGATAATGGCTGGGAAAGTGCTTGGAGAACTGTAAATTGATGTACAAATGGAAGGGATTAAGGGATTAGCTTCAATCCAGTAAAGATTTTCTTTTTTATAGAAGCTGCCAAACATCGGTAGCTTGAGTTGCCGACAGACACACGCACGCGTACACACATGCTCCGTGACACGGCCTGAAGCTTCTCTGCTTTCTCTCTGCAAGGATTTATCAACTTCCTACCCCACTATCCTTACCCAACACATTGTGACGTGATCCAGCACAATTCAAGGGAAACCGAATTGTATTCAAGATCTCTTGGGTCTGAAGTCAGAATGTGAAATCAAAAGTATCTGCATGCATGCCTGTATTCATGTATGTATGCATGCATGTGCATGTGTCTTGGTGTGGGTACCTGCATGGATGCCTGTGTGACTGTGCATGCCTGTGTGTAAGGTATGTGCATGTATGTCTCTGTGAGTGTGTCTCTGTCTGCATCTATCTATCTCTGTGTCCATGTATGTACATGCTTTTATGTTTTTATGTCTTCGTTGGTGGCTAGGGGAAAAGGACCCCAATAAGGAAAAGTTTGAGAGAAACAAGAAAAGTAGCTTTTTTTATTATTTGTGGGGTTGTTTTTATCAACTGAACATCGATAACAAAAATGTCTTCACCCTACATTCATTTTTGATTTCCACATCTCTTTTTTAAAGGAAAGCTATTACCTATTCTTTTAAAAAATGGTTCAATGCTATAACCTTGAAGATCTTGCACATTCTATTGAGAAAGGACTGCTGTGCTGACACTGTGCCCTGCCAATCTTAGGGTGTGAGATGTTCCACTGGCTAACTGGTCAACCCCTGACTGCCAGCAAGTCTGTCTAATGGGCCTACAACTAGGAGTAGGAAACTCGGGCAAAGATGCTTTGTCTCACACAGCATATTTGCAGGTGCCCAGAACTAGCTCTCAAAGGAGTCTGTGCCTTCTAACTGTCTCTGTATGTTCTCTGAAAGTGTTTGAGGGCAGAAATGCATGTCCTCTCATCTCTTAGTTCCAGGACCTGGTCCCTGTCTACTGTATAAACACACTGACTCATTGAATGATGGAAACAGCACGTGTACCTGATGTACATGCACATATTGTGAACCGGTTACCACGTTTTTTTCATGGTATAATTTTGTATTATGTTATACATGAAAGATGTACTTTTGGCAATAACACTATCAAAGTTTCTTTATAAATACTTACTCCATATAACTTACAGAAAATTCCTATTTATTCACCAGCATCTTTGAATTCTTAGAGGAAAAATTATGCATTAGCTGCCAAAAAAGAAAACCCAAGAACAATGAAATTTCATTCTCCTCCATTTTCAGTTTAGATCCCATGGAACAGATGGGAATTGGTTGGAAATCAGATTGTGGGAAAGAACTCACTTTGCTCTTCTCTGTGACTTGATATTCTTGCTGCCACCCTTGGGTGGAGCAAGATAAGAAGGCTGAAGGTAGAAGATGAGGTGTGAGGATGAAAAATATTTGAAGACATCAGAGGAGAAATCAACAAAATGAAAATGCCCATTAGTTATAGGCTGTGCTTTCCAGGCTATTGTCAGCAAGGAAAATGATTTTTTTTTCCTTAACACCCAAAAGAGGGTAATTAAACTCCTCCCACTACACTGGGATAGCATTTTCCAGAGGTTATTGTGCTGTTTTGAACTCAATGAGAAAAATACTTGTTGAATTTCTATCATTTTCATAGATTTATAAAACAACAATTAGGAACAAACAGAATTAAAGACCTACAGAGACTGTTTACAATTCTGGGCAGCTTGAACACAATCCCTCTATGTTCCAGGGGTAGCATTTGAGAAAACGCATCCTAGAAAACTGACATTTTATGTAATACTCAGTCCTACTAATGTGCACTGCACATACACAGCTTCTTATAGGAATTGCATCAATATCTCACTTTGACAGTTCTAAGGGCACACCGGCATCACGATAAGGAAGATTTGGTGAAGAGCTTGAGACTCACTTGAAGAGAATAAACACATGTTGCTTTGAAATACCAAAGATGTGATCTCAACTTCATTAAAGGTGTTCTGGATAAGCACATATTATTTGCAAAATGAAGTGTGGATGAACAATATTCCTGTTTAGTATATCTTTAAGTGGACTGTAAAGGGGCATGATAGACATTTGCTGGCTGTATCTCTAAATCACACGTCTGTCAGCACACAGTTCCTGTAGTTTGTGTTCAGTGCTTCCTTTCAACTCAGCAATTACAAGCAAGAAGGAAGTGACTGTCAGGGCATAAGTGCCACCATCTTTAGGCTGTGCTGGGTGTCTCAGAAGGATGGATGCCATCCCTAAATCTGATTCAGGAGAGCACATCCAATCTCACCTCCTCACCGATTCCATGACACTGGACACACCACCTGCATACACGTGTGAGGAGCAGGACCACGCCCTCGTGAAGCTGTGAGCATTGCATTTAGAAATGTATCCCATGCTTGCCTCTTTCTATATACATTGCAGAACATTTTGATTTAAAGTTTCAAATATCCTAACAGAAGAACCATCTCCTATACCGTTACACTTCATATAAACCCTCAGAGACTGGAGCAGGCATTAGTTTTCCTGCATGTAAGAGAGGAAGCTGATGTCTGCAAAGAAGTCACTTACAGAAACTGGAGCTATTCAGGTGCACACTGGGGACTGGCATTGGTGCTTGGGGCATTTAGGACCAGACTGTTCAGGATGTTCACTTTCTCCATTTGCCGAGGTGCACGTGATTGTCATGTCAACTTCAGAGATCCTCCCTAAAGGACAAATACACTCTGTTTCAGATGACCCAGCTGAGAATGAGTTGACTCTGAGAGCAGTGATGGCCCCGTTGGTTTAGCCGCCTTATTGGAGGGGCTTGGCATGGAGACAGGAGAATGTCTGCATCCTCGAAGTCTCCCAGAGTCCCTTCTCTTCTGCTTCATCAGTGTCCTGATTGGCCTCAAACCAGGGCACGGCAGTTAGGAATTTTGGGCCAGAGAAGCAAATAGAAACTAAAGTAGAATATGAAAGTCACAGATCTGTCATACATACATGTATACATGTACACATGTACTGCATGTATTTCAATCCAGATAGCTGTTCCCTTATAATGCACACTCTGTTGCCTACACCTGCTCTGAGAAATCAGCTTCATCCATCGATGACAATCTTGATCAAGTCTATTTTTAGAAATGCATTGTCATCCCCCTCCTCTTGTGATGTGGCAGTTGGCACAGGCAATTAGACACAACCCTAATTTATTGCAAGAATAAATTAGAAGCAGAATGATGCAGGTTTTATTTTATTTTATTTATGTATTTTTTTTTGAGACTAAATCTCGCTACTTTTGCCCGTGAAACCACAGGCTCTCATTGCTCAGGGTACCACAGCCTCAAGCAATTCCCAGCCTCAGTTTCCCAGGTAGCTGGGATTACAGGTGCACGCCACCATACCCAGCTATTTTTTTGGAACTAGGTCTCACTACTGGCCCCAGGCAGGACTCGAACGGGAATCCCTAGCCCCTGCCACTTCATAGACTGAAGCTTACAAGCATGAGCCACCGTGCCCGGCCACACATTTTATTTTTTCCACATCACAAAGTTGCTTATATGCCCAATAATTAAGATGGGAAATGGGCCGCAAGAGACAGGCTTTGGAAATCCCCCATCTGCTCTGGCCCTTCCTACCTGAGCCTGAGCTCTCTCTTGGGGCTAAAGAAGGAGAGTCGAGAATAACAGGTGATATTTAATTTCATCATCGGGAAAGCTAAGTAAGATTTATAGACAGTCTGATAAATTAGCTCCGACATCAATGTATGGTCCTAAAATTGTTAGCAGCATTTTAGAGCCTGCCTGTGGCCAGGTTTTCAGTGGGTGTAAGTCTTCTGCAGGGCACCCAAAGAAACCCTGTTTGCTTCGTGACTTGTTCCCAAGAGAGAATGGAAGGGTAACTAAAATAAACTACAGGCAAAGACATTGAAGATGATATTTAAGTTTAGAAGTTGACGCAGTTACACATAGATTATTGTAGAATGTCAAATTGATTCACAAATGCATACATGTAAAGGAAACTATTTTAAAAAGGCATTCAATCACAAGTGATCCTATAAAGTCCTCTAGAAAAGTATGCACATGGCCAGAAAAAGAAGAGCAGGCAGCCTATCTCAGGACCGTGATCCCAGAGGACAGAAAAGGGTTAGGACTGCTGGTCTCCAGGTCTGACAGCCCTGCCCCTTGTTTGAGAGAAGATAGCAGCTGATGGACTTGGAGGCCAGGATGTCACACGTGAGGAACCTACATCAGTAGAGGTGAGAGCCCCACCTGTCAATCATAGATCCCTAGATATGCTGCTCTGTCCCTCGATTCCTGCATACAGCCTCCTGTGGGAAACACAGAGCCCCATACGAGATGTTTGATCTCCAGCACAGACTGTGTACTGGGGCAGGAGGCTCAGACCTCCTAAACGCTTTCTGTTAAATTTATCTATATTTTAATTGATTATATATACATATATAATCAATACACACATATATTAATATATATATCACATCATTGTCTACAAACTTCCCCTACCACCATGTCACTTGGAAACCATCAACTTAATCTCTTACACTCATCCCTCCCCTGATTTCACCCTGGCTCCTTCCCCCTCCCTTTTCCTGGCCTTTAGCCCTGTTATTCATTGTTCAGTTTTAACTTTTTCTTGTCCTTTTGTTTATTTTCCCTGTATCCCACCTATACATCAGACCATCGAGTCTGTCTCTTTCTGGCTTATTTCTGCCAGCACAATTCCTTCTAGCTCATTCATGCTGCTGCAAATGACAAACATTTGTCATTCTGATGCTGAATACTATCGCATTGTGTAAATATGCCAGGCAGGCCTAGTAGACATCTATAGGATGCTGCACCCAACAAAAATGGATATGTAGGTTCCGACTAAACTCTTATCTCCAAACTGTTGCTTCTGGTTGAGCTTTGACTAGTTCCACACACTATTAGGACAGAAGCTTCTGAGTGATGTGCTCCAGTACAAGTCGAGGGGCTGTGGTCACCACAGCTGCCTGGCCAGGCCTGTGTTGTGCTGTGAATCCACATGGCGCCACCTGGAGCCTGTTCCCTGAGGGTCGGGTCTCCTTTGGCGGTGGACTGGCAGAAGATCAAAGCCAGGGAAAGCTGATCCATACGTGGGTAAGTGTCTTTTCTCCCTGAAAACCACTGGGGACATGATGGCCCCAGGTATCCACCATCATGGAACTCAGAGTCTTTGGAAATGGCATCCCAAAGGAGCTCAGCATTGCTTTGTACTGCTGGAATATGAATACATTGACCTTGGTGGGTGATCTTCACAGCTAGGCTCTTGGCAGAGCATCCACCGCAGTCAGTGTGGACACTCCAGCACAGTCCATCAAGGCAGCTCTGAGCAGGCAGGAATGGAGGCTAGAAGCCATGGGGTGGATGGGAGAGAGGAGGCTTTTGTTTCGTCTGGTTCCTCTCCCATTAGGAGTCACATGTGGAATGAAAAAGAATTAAGATGCAAGAGACTGACAGTGATCTGTGAGGCCAGCCCACAGCACGGGGGTCCTGGGAAGCATGTCCAGGTCCCACTTTAATGAAGTTGTGAAGCCCCTTATAGACCTCAGCTGGGACATGTCACAATGATGTCATGAGGAAGGAGCAAAGCGTCCGTGACACGCAGCGGGGAGGATGCGGGGATGCGTGATAACAGGAGGATTTACCTGTGGGGGCAACAGTCATCACTAATAGGTCCTATGTCTCTTGGGACATTCCAAAGAGGTTAGGAAGCTGGGTGACAGGTGAGAGACATGCTGTGCCAGAGGGCCCTAGAGAGATAGGAGCTGTTCCTCTTATCTGAAGCTCTGCCTCTCTACCTGCTTCCATGTTCCACACTCTCCCACAGTAGATGATCTCTATTGACCATTCACATATGTTCCCACAGACCTCAGAGTACATTATGCTCTCATACCTCCGTTCCAGGTTTCTCATTATCCATGTTCTAATATTTTCTCCTGCAGCCCCTATGCAGAAATCCAAACCACACAGACTCTGCATTTACTCCAGTTTGGGGCGACTGAGTTTCCAAGCCAAGTCAGCACTGTCTGTTAGGAGGGCCTGCCCTTAGCTCCACCTCTGTCTTTAAGGCCATTTCTGAGAGAGGCTGTTGGGACACTGGTTTCCATTTTTAGCCTGATTTGCCTGTAGGTCTGGACTAGACAGTCTGAGCTCAGCGTAAGCTTGTTCACCCAAGCCAGCTCAACAACCCCCACATTCCCTAGAGGCCACAGAGATGCCTCAGGTAGTGCCTTTGTCTTCTTACAAACCGGGTGAAAGTTTCATTTCCAGTTCATTTACCTAAAAGGGGATTGCTGAGTCAACTTGATTAAATTTTGCTAAAATATTATCCAAGATCATTTCACAACTTTGTTAACCCCAAATTAGAATAAATAGGTGTTAAGGAGAGTAGAAATACTCTGGTTGTCTGTTTAGCGGTTTTGATAGAAAATACTAAAATATTGTTGGTAAGGAAATTCTTGCTTGTAGAATATCAAAGTCTCTGAGTTCTGACATCATGATGAGTGCCTATTATTCACTGAAAAAATGTCCCATTAATTGAGGAGTGATATATTCAATTTTTTTAATTTACATTTTGAGGTTAAGCCTTTCTTTTTTATTGAGTATTCTAACATTTTTCATTTATATATTGCTAGATCATTTCTTTTCATGTAGTAGCGCATTGTTTGCATTAGCTTTTATTGATTTGTCATGAATACATTCTCTACCTAATCTGTTCTCTCACTTTCTTTATACATACAGATATCTCACTTTGTGAATTAATTTTTAATTTTCTTTGTTTAAATTAGACTTTTGTTCCAGAATTGTTTCACTTTAGTGTATATAATTTTATCAAGACTTTATCTATGGTTCTTACTTTACACATTTTATATTGCTGACTGAAAGGCATTATTTTTGGTATTTCTAATTGTTTAAAATCGGTTTCTTCTTGCATCCTTGTCTACCTGATGCATCATTATGTATCTCCACCTCCATTTATACATATGTGCATGTGAATTTAATGTTAGATAAGAATTGAGTTTATTTTTTCATATGTAGGTGAGCAATTGTTCCTGCATCTCTGTTACTATTACATATGAAATATTTGTGTCACACACACAAACACACACTTCTCCTCAAGTCTTCCCTATGCTTCTTGTTGCATTTCTCTTAGTGGTGCACCATCACTCCTCTTCCCACCTTCTACTTCTGTGAGGTCATTTGTGCACAAAGACATTCACTCCATAGAAAGACAAATGTCATTTGACCAGGAATCCAGTGAGCTTGAGTTGACCAGGGGACTGAGGACATTGCGATGAGCATGACAGAGGGACTATGGAAACACACTGACGAGCCGAGCAAGGGGACCTGACTCTTGACCCCAGTCTGACTAGCAGATGGGGCAGAAAGGAGGGCCAGTCTCCGAGGCAAATTGCTAAGTGCCTGGGCTCATACAGGCTTCTGGCTTTATTCTAGCTGAACTGCTCAGTAATAGAAACCAACCTAGCAGCGAGACAGATCCTCTCAAGTCTGGAACCCACATAGAAAGGACACCCCAAACTTTTCTGAGGTGACATTTCCAAAATCTAAGATTCTACCACTAATTCCCACTACAGTAGTAATCTCCTTTAGGAGAATATTACCTCTGATTTCAATATTTGGATGCTAGCTTTATTTTAATATAGGAAAGACAGATACTAATTAAATGAATGCAGAAAACATTAATATGGATAAAGCTGACCTTTATAAATGATAAAATGAATAATTCACCAGAAAGATATTATAATCCTGGACCTATGAGTACTTCAAAACATGAACTCTAAAAGTAGAAGCGAAAATGACATTTGATGAGCTAACACATTCTCAGTGTATGAATTCAGCATGTCTTTGTAAGAAAAGGATAAATCTGGCAAACAAAAAAATACCAGTAAGAAAAGAGATTGATTAGTGCTTTTTGTCAAGATATTTCTAACAATGATTTTAGAATGTAATGGCCATACCCAGTGTCTAAGATAGTGAATATATGTCCTCTCCACTTCTGCTCTCCCTTCAAATACATAATCTTGTAAAGATGTGGATCTCTTTAACTCACAGGACTCACATAAAACAAGTGGAATCTGTAGCCTAGATATGGCCTTGCATCATGGTTTGCCAACCTCTGCTCTAGGAGAAAAGGACACAAGTAACAAGCTTAGTGGATATTTATGAAATCTGACACCACATAACATATGCACATTCTTTTTGAGATGTCATGAAAAATGTATAGTGATGGATCACATGACCCGTAAAATGAGTCTCAATCGCTGTCCATGGAAGTCACTACCCTAAAATCTATGCTCCCCTCCTTCAAGGCAATCCTATTAGAAACAAATAGGAAAATCAGCCCAAATGCGCAAATGCTTAGAAATTTAAAGGCAAAAAAGTGGGTTGAAAGAGACATCATCATAGAAAATCCACACGATTTCAAATGGAACAGATACCTGAGCATGATGTTAAAATGAAAAAACACAGCCTTGAATTCAGGTGCTAATATAAAAGTAAGATTAAAAGAAAGTAAAATAAAGGAGTTAAGTAATTACATTGGAATTTCTTGCAAAGAATCTTGTGAATACTTCCTCAAAGTCAGGAAGGAGGCAGTTATGTTCTCCCAGCCACCTACTGTTCATCAGGCTCTCGGGAAGGATGAGTGCACACTAGGCCAGAGTGGAGGGACTAGGAGAAGCACAGATGAATCCCATCAGCACCATGACAAACGGATGGGCCGTCAGATGATATGCAGAAAAATGATCATAAGTTCTGAGAATTAAAAAGATCAAAGTTGTGGGATGGATTCGTCATAAAATATCAGTAGTGCGCTAAATGTCATTGATGATCAATTAAAACACATCATCTTCTGTCTTTCTCTGGGGGTCCATCTTGGAATCCATCTGGAGTGTGTCTCTGGACCCAGAAGTATTCAGGGCCAGATCTTGAGCTTGAAGCACTGGTTTCAGCACCTCTAGACACTCCCTTCCCCATGTAACTTTCATGTTCGCCTACATGCTTAACTTTCTTTAGCAGTGTTTCTCATTCATTCTTTCTAAGAGGCAGGGACCATGTCTAGGATGCAGTTATAGTCTCTTCCACCTTGTGTCAGGGCCTGGATGTGGTAGTCTCATTTCTTTATCCCAGTGACCTATTTTTAACTGCACATTAGTAAATGACACTCGGACTTAGCTACTTCAGGGAAGTAAGGGATCGTGGTCCCAAAGCTATTAAATGATGGAGTGAAAGCTGCTTTCTTTCCGCTTAATTTTGCTGTGGCTTTGACAGATTCCAAGAGGAGGCATGCATTACAGGGATTTGTGAATGAACATAATAAACAAGGTGATAGTCACCTAGATTCTCTAGGCTGCATGGACTCAAAGAGCCCAAGCTGGTTTAGCAGGCAAGAGGAGACAGGAGTTGACTTGTAGATCTGAGATCCACCAGGAGCGGCTGTCTCTCGTGTCTCTCAGCCCTGCTTCTCTATGCACTTGACATAGGGTAGTGGCATAGTTAAAATTTGTATTGGCGCCAAAATACCCTGGTGGGTGGAGTCTGAGAGAAAGACCCCAAGTGAGAGAAAATGGGAAGCTGGGAAACACCAAAGGGCTTTTAAAAAGGGATAGTGAATAGGTAGGACAAATAAAAAGGGAGAGGCAAAAATAGTGAACTGAGAGAACAGACCCACATGGCCTGACTAGGACAGCCCCCTGGAAGAGGCAGCTGGTGGTAGTGAGGAGCCATGGTGGGAGAGTGGCCAGCAGAGAAGTAGCCAGTGTGGAGTCGGATGCCAGAATGGCAGGCTGGAGGTGACAAGGGGCTGCTGAGGGCAGACCTGGTGGATGTGGACAGACACAGCCAAAGGTGGGCCTGGTAAAGGATACATGTGGAGCCGCAGCAAGGCAGCATATTTGGAAAGCTAATTTTGCCTCAGCATCTATTGGAAAAGTTTGAAGCACCTTGGAAAAGCCACAGCTTGGAACACTGGAGAGAGAAGAAACCAAAAGAAGATGCTGGAGAAGGACTGGACTTGGCAGAGTGCCTAACTCAGGTTGGGAGGGGCAAAGGATGCCATCTTGGACATGTTTGGGACTTTTGGACTAAACGGTACTTGGGGTAAAATAACTGGTCACTTGTGGTTGAGAGGACTTTTTGTTTTCCATGTTAAATCCCTTGTAAATAAACCCCCCTTGTTAAACTGCATCTGTCTGGCAATTGCTACTTGCGGAGGGTACAAACCTGAGGGAACCTGACTGGTAGAAACTGCATTTTTTTAAAGTGCCCTGTTGGTTAGAGGCTTCTACCCAATTTGACCTGATTTTACATTGACCTCTCTCTTAGGTGGCCTGACGGGACGTAGTAGAAAGATGGCCTTAAAGGGATCTTAGTCTGCATCCAGTAGTTGAACAGCGAAACAAGAAAGTGCTTTGTAACACTTTCAGCAAACTTCAAGTGATGTTGCTGACAGGGCCAGCTCTTGGGCTATTCCTGCCTTGTGCTAATGAGATGACCTATGCCTGCCCCGTAGTTGATAGAGACTGATGTCAGAGAGTCACAGAAGGATACTATAGGGTTCAGTCCTTTTGAGGCCAAGTGATGAACATTTTGCACATAGATCCTAAAACCTACTGCTTAGAGGTTGGCTCTGAGAGTGCCCACTGCCTCGAACTCCAGAAAGGCTGTTTTCCTGGTTTAGTGCACCATTTGCCCCAAGTCCAGATCACTCCTAATTAGCAGACCACTTAGACCCTCTGTGAAATACAATGGCAGTGAGATGGCTTTTGTTAAGATTAAGGGAACATTTTCTATCCCTCTGGTTCTTCTTGGGTTGGTCAAGTCATCAAAATAAGCTCAGATGATGACCAGAGGAGGATGATCAATTTAATCACAGGGTTCAATGATTATGCAGGCCCCATCTTTAGCTGCGGAGACAAGTGTGTAAATGCTGAATTAAAAATTACGTCGGGGTCCTGAGGTGCCAAAGAGGAAAGGCGGGTGACTACATCCTTGCTCTGCAAATGAAGATGAGTTCTCAGAGAGGGCATATTTGCAGATAAACCTACTCTTGGATCAGACCTCAGCTACATCCTTTTAGGTCATGGCAAAGGGGACAGTGGTTACTTCCTCAGTTAGAAGATGCCAGAACAAAAAGAAAAGTATTTCTTGGCCTCCAGACTCCTCATTGCTCTCAGTGCCAATACTATGCAAATCCTTTATTAAGTTGAATGAAATGCGTCTGCTTCATCATAGCTATAACGCGTAGGTGATTTTATTCAGTTGTCACGACAGCATCATAGAAATCTAGCATATAATTGAGATACATGTAAAAGACAATATAATACAGCCATAACAAGAGTTAACATTTAAAGAGCTTTCACCAGGGAGCCGTGGTATCCATATCTGCTCAGTTTTAGTCTTGCTAAATTCGTGAATTGAAACTTCCAAGAAATGAAGAGACACAATCAAGCACATTTGTTTATTACAAGCATTATCTTTTTATTACAGGGCAGAAAACAGTGTTTATTTATCTCTTCTTTTTACTGAGGACTCACAGTGTTTCCTTCTTCGTAGAAGAGATGCAAAGATAAAGCTAATTTAGGAGGATGATGCGATGTGGGGGACAGAGGTGGTAACAACTCTTCTACATGATTTCATCATTTTGAAAGAGGCTTGATTGCTATTACAATAGTAAGGTGTACTCAAATTCAATTTAAAAACTCCATGTATGCCCAATGGAATCCTATTCAGCAATCAAGAAAGACAAACTGATGTGATTTGTGACAGCATGATGGAGCTGGAAGGGATGATACTAAACCAAATAACCCAGAAGGAGGAAGGTGAATACCGAATGGTATCATCCATAGATGAAATGGAGAGAAACCAAGCAAAGTGTCAGACAAAGAACCAGTCTCTCAAAGTTGACCATAGATCTGTGCTTGTGTGTCTACCACATTTTCTTGGTCCTCTCCTCTGTGTTGGGGCACTTGGGTTGTTTCCATACCTTGACTACTGTAAATAGGGCTGTGATAAATCCAGGGGTGCTGATTTCCTTTTGAATTAGCGTTTTTATGTTCTTTGGGTAGTGCCCCAGGGGTTGACTTTCTGGGTTGTATCACATCCCCTTTCAGTCTTTTGAGAAACCTCCACACTGTTTTCCATAGATGTTTGCATCATCTCCGATCTCACAAGCAGTGGGAGAGGCCCCTTTTCATCTACACCCTCACTAGCACCTGTTGTTTCTGGTCTTGTTGATATGGGCCATTCTCACAGGTGTGAGGTAGGTTCTCATTGTGGCTTTGAGTTGCATTTCCTTGTGAGTGTTGATAAACACTTTTTCATGTGCCTCCTTTGAAGAAGTGTCTATTATCTCCTCTGCTCACTTTTTTTATTGGATTATTTGTTTTCTCCTTGTTGGATTATAAGAGCTCTTTGTAGATCTTGGTTGTTCGTCCCTTGTCTGATGTATGGGGCACAAATATTTTCTCCCATTCAAGGCTATCTCTTCATTTCAGTTATGATCTGTTTTACTGTGCAGAAATTTTTAATTTGATGCAGTCCCAATTGTTTATATTCTCCTTTGTTTTCCTTGCTGCAGAAACACCTGTAAAGATATTGCTGAAGCTTATTTCATGTTTTGAAAGTGTTTTCTTCTATGTAGAAATTAGACATGGAACTTAGTTAAATGCCTGCCCTCTTGTCCTCTCCAACCAATATGACATCTTTGCTCTTCAATAGTCACTCATTGCTGCTGCATGCCTTCTTGTGGAGGTAATCTGAAGGTCACTGTGGCACCTGATGGAAACGGATAGCTGCAGCACAGAGAAAGAAATGGCAGGAAGGGACGTGGACATTATGGAGCAGGCTGTTGGCAAGGGACTCTGAGAGCTGAGTTCTGAGGGGAAGACTGCCAATGGTGAGGACCCAAGATGAAGAGCTTTAACTCTGGGTGCACTGTGCCACATGACGTAGGAGCTGCCAGGTGACATATGTCTTTGTTTGACTATAATTCTACAATGTCTGTTAGAACTTGTTGGTGGCCTGGCTCCAGGGTGATAAATGCAAGCAGTCAGCTCACCAGGCAGGTAGCTGCTGTATGTAGTATTTAAGCAAAAAGGCCCACATCCTGAGGTGATACAACATTCACCCTCTTGTTTGGATTCAGGGTTGTGTGTGTGCCCATGCACACATGTGCTGTAATATGACAATAACAATGTGTGCATCTCTAGGCTCTGTATGTATTTAGACACACATGTATAAATGCATGTATGCATCTTGCATATATGCATTTCTTAGTATCAATAATAATATTCTGAGGGTTTAGCTGTATGTCCTCTTGTGCTCTTATTTACTTGTGCTCTTATTTTTTTCTATTGCTTTATTTTTTTAACCTAAGAGAGAAAAATATCAAATGATAGTTCTTTCTACTAATTAAAGGAGACGATATTTACTTTATATTCTTCCAGAATTTTGCATGCTAGTATTATCCTTATGAGTATCAACATATCATATTAGATAGGGTTCTCCAGAGAAAAAGAACTAAGAGATATCAATCAATCAATCAATCAATCAATCAATCAATCAATCAATCAATCAATCAATCAGTCAGTCAGTCAGTCAATCTATCTATCTATCTATCTATCTATCTATCTATCTATCTATCTCTCTCTCTCTCTCTATCTATCTATCTATCTATCTATCTATCTATCTATCTATCTATCTATCTATCTATCTCTATCTATCTATCTCTATCTATCTATCGATTGATCGATCGATCGATTGATAGATCTAGCTAGCTAGCTGTTATCTTTATTGAGAGTAAGGAAGAGACAGAGACAGTGATAGAGTTTTGTGATAAGAATGGACTCAAATTGGGGGCCGGGCACAATGGCTCGTGCCTGTAAGCTTCAGCCTATGAAACGGCTGGGCCTAGGGATTGCCGTTCGAGTCCTGCCTGGGCACCATAGCGAGACCTAGTTCTAAAAAAATAGCTGGCGTGGTGGCACGCACCTGTAATCTCAGCTAGGGAAGTTGAGACTGGGGATTGCTTGAGTCTGTTATGTCCCGGGCAACGAGAACCTGCTGCAGTTTCACAGGCAAAAATAGTGAAACCTAGTCTCAAAAAAAAAAAAAAAGAAGAATGGACTCAAATGGATTGAAGACCAAGAAGTACCACCGTCTGTCATCTGTAAGCTGCAGAACTTGGGAAGCTGGTGTGATTCAAAGTCTGAGAATGACACTGGATCATGATGGTTTCAGCTGTGATGTGGGTCAGTGAGGCCGGAAACCGTGATCTCCTATGTCAGTATCTGAGGGCAGGGGAAGATGGTTAGCTCAGCTCAAACAGAAAGAGAGTGGATTTTTACTTTTGTTTTTTTTCTTTTGTTTGTTTTATTTTGTTCCAAAGGACTCAGTGACTCAGTGGTGGCCTCTAATTAGGGAAGAATGCCTCCATTACTCAATTCTCCATTTCAAATGGTAATCTCTTCTAAAAACAGTCTCCCAGACATGCCCAGGAATAATGTTTTACCAGCGACCTGGCCTTCACTTTGGCCAGTTGGGGAAACGGATAATTAACCATCACACATATGTCATCCTTGCCTGACATTTTAAACTCAAGCAGCCAAAAGAAATTGAAATTTTGCCTCAAGTTTACTATGTGCCACACAGCAAAACTTTTACCTTCTTTATCCTAATAGATCCTCTGAACACACTGAAAGATATTGAAATTCTTTCCACTTATAGAGTTGGGTATAAGGTTCAGAGTATTTAAGAAACTTCTTTCTTGAACAATGAAGAAAGTGTGGCTCAAACTTTGCTTATTGCCTCAAAGGCTGTGGGAGTTCCCTGAAGTCTGTTGATTTCCAAATAATGTGTGCAACCTGTTGGAAATGAAGATCTGCAAGTTCTGCCCCAAGTTTGCTGAGCCTTACTCTCTTCCTAGGGTGCCATGTTCCCTATAGGACAACCACAGAGAATGGATATTGGCCATTCATCCCAGCATATTAGGATGACCAACTTACTTATTGTGAAGATTGCTTTAGTCTTCACAGTTTGTGTTAGAGATATCTGCCATGTCACAAATAATCTCAGAATGCCCGCCCTTCCTGCAAACAGTAAGCATCTAAGATCTCACACTGAACATGAATCAGAACCCTGGAAGTGGTACCATTGGGTACTTGTGCTTGGGTACTTGTTTATCAAGAAGTTTCAGTGAAACTGTTGAGCAGCGCTGTGCTCTTCTTGAGGTCTTGATGGAAAAGAAGACACCCAATTCGAGATCACAGATGCAGCTGTTTGCAGCCCAGGACCCCTCCATGTGGACCTCTCCACAAGACTCCAGTTGGCATGGCTGTTTTCCCACAGAGAGAGTTCATAGAGTGAGAACACGTCTAAGTCAGGTGCCCCCATCTTTAAACCCTGACTAGAGACGGTGCCCTGTTCATTCAGCTGCCTTCGATTGCTTGGAGTAGACCAACTGTTCAAGCCTTGGGTCAAGGGAGGCAGGTACTACAGGAGCTCTTCAATGGAGGGATGATGGGTGCCATCTTCAAGATGTCTATGTTTCCCAGAGCTTCCTTTTTCCTAGCCATGTAATGGAAGGACAGGGATTGTGAATGGTTTTTGGTACATCTTCAACAAGCATTTGGATAAGACTGATCTAAATCAATTTATCTTTGAAAAATACTGATTTGTGACAGAATTAAAATGAATAGTCCTTGTCTGAAATACTTAAATAATTATGAAAACAGCTTTTAACTATCTACAGGCTATAGCCTAAATTCTGGTGAAGAACATGCAGACGACACTGTTATAGTTCTAATTTCTCCCATGGTTTATCCCACATCCTTTTACTGCCAGTGTGAAGCATCAACAAGTCTAATCTGGATGTAGATGATGTCAAACTTTAACTACCAACTTGAATTCTTTGATTTAAGTCCCAACTTCCTCATTAGTAAAATGATTATGCAAAAACCTTGTACTATATATCTTACAATATTATGGAAAGAGAATGTAAGATGAAATATGTGTGTTTTGTCAAGAATTTATCATGGTGGGATAGTTGCCTCATGGTAGTTGCAGAGACAGAATCAAATACAATCTTCGGTCTGACGACAGTGCCACATATGTATTTACCTTTCTACCTAGCAACGTCCATGTCCCTGTCCTGCTTCTTACTTAAATGCTGTTGTACTTGCTAGCCAGGCTGGTTATCCTCTCACATCTTATTCCTCTGGGTTAAAGTAACTCTTAACCAGTTTGACTGTGATGAGAAGTCTCCTGATAATTTTGTCTGATCGACTTTACATAGTGGCACGTGCCCAGTATGCAGTTCTGCATTGCAAGGGCTGTTTCTGATCTGTCTGGATAGAATTAAACTTATTAAAATGCTTACACCCAGCTTCATTTCAGCATGTTTTAGGGGAAGGTAATACCAGTTCATATTATGGGATTAGATAAAGCGGTCATGCCAATTTTGGGATTTTCCAACATCTAAGGAAGAGTTTCATGCAGTGGACACTCAAACACCTTTCATTGACTTGACCTCATAATGGTCAAGCTGGTTTTCATCCCAGGGAATCTTGCAATCTTCTTCTTCCCTTCTCCTGCAGTCTTCACTTTGCCTAATGTCCTGCTTCCCAATAATGATCCCAAGAAATAATTGCCAGGGCTCGAGATGAGTGCAAAAATATTCCATAGTCATCGGGCTCCCAGGAAACACATTGGATATGCCTATTTATTTTTTGACCGAATTTTGGACAGTTTCATTGACTCTGACTTTGTGAATGCAGTTTCTGTTAATTCTCTGATCTGGCATTTCCCGATCTTCAGCACCAGCCACCATTTTACTCTCAGCACCATCTTTCTCTGCCACTTCTGGCCCTAGTCCTCTAAGGAGAGGAACCATGACTACAAATCGGAGCTCAGAGAGAGGTACTTCTTGCCAATTTGCTTTCTTTCCTTGCTTTCCTACTGTAGGAGAGGAGGAAACCATTAGACTGTGAATGTTTTGAATTAACTCATCTAATTATGAAGAATTCCTTCAACTTTCCCTTTAAATCTAATTCCAGCTTCTCTTTCCAGACCGATTCAATTAAGATTCATTTGAACGATGGGACCCTGTCTTGGTAAGTGTTTTTTTTAAATCCTTAAAAAGACATGCATCAAATCCCCATGTGCTGTCTGGCTTCTCAGTTTTACCTCCAATTCCCTACTTAATGAAGCTGAAGAGAGTGGCTGATTACAGTCTTCCTTTATTTTTATTGGACCTGCCCAGGAGAATTTGTCCAATTCTGCTGAAGTACAGTCATGTGCGGCATCAGAAGCTTTTGCTCAAAGATGGATTGTGTAGATGAGGGCTCCGTACACAGCCATGCTGTAGCCCAGACCTCCAGGTTTGTGTCATCGGCCTCTATGACATCACACAGCAACGATGCCCTGAACAACACACATTCCTTGGACTGTCTCCTTTGGCCATCCCTTGCCTCTGGTATTAATCAGAGATTTTCACAAGTATTTCAAATGCACTCTCTGTGTATGTAGAATGCGGGTGCATTATTTTCAGTGACTTCCTATTCAGAATGCATTGATTCAGTGTCCATTAGATGTCGGCCACTCTTCGACATGCTGCCCAGTAGAGAAGACACAGATGAGGCTGTGGTTGTGTGGGGTGATGAGTGTTCTGATGGAGATGTGCCCAGAAGACCATGCAGAGAGATGGGATACTTACCTGTTTATGGAAGGGGTATCAGAAAGACTCCCCAGGGCAGTGTCTATTATGCTCTAGCCAGAGAGTGGCCATGACATAATTCCCCAGCAGAGGTAGTTGGAAGCCACTTGGCCATGAGGTGTAGATATGAGAATCAACTAGAGAATTGACGTTGATTTGTTGACAAAGGGAGGGCTTGCAGCAACTGTCTGTGCCGGCTGGGATTAGGCTGGGATGTTGTCTTCAGTTCTCTTCTTCTCACATGCACCTTTCAATTATTGGCTTATTGTCTTGGAATTCCTGTTCTATTTATTTATTTTTATTTTTTTAAAATTCTTTTTATTGATTTGTCACAATTGTGCATTAATTGATCCCTACTTCTCCCTCCATATCCCCCTCTGTATCCCCCTTCCTCATCCCTCCATATCCCCCCTCTGTATCCCC